>VXBO01005302.1:61014-118614 GCA_013400135.1 Rhinoptilus africanus
AGAACTTTGCAGAATAGAAAACTAAAGCTGAATTTATGATGAAGGAGATACTTCCTGAAGATGATCTCTGCTTTGCTGATGTCTTTGATGTCTGTAAGTGGTGGGACATGGGCTCACTGGAAAGCTCTCTCGATCAGAGTTTTTCTGTTATGACTATCATCCCATGAGAATCACAACATCATTGTTTCACCCATGCAGGATTGCACTGTACTGCAACTACGTGCCAATTTAAAGGCATGAAGTTAAAGGTGATTTGAAAAGCTTTGAAATGAGCAGAAGCCAAGCTTTTTTGTTTGTTAAGAAACCCACACAACAGCAGTGCTAAAATTCCATTTCCAAGCTCATAATAGCTGAGGCCTCCACATTTTCTACTGAATGACTGTAAAAATATTTTCAGGGTGTTTTGCTTATTTAAAAGTCAAGCTGTTAGTATATGTTCTTGACTGGCTTTAGTAATCCAAGTTTAGGTACAATATTTTTAACTCTAAGCCAAAATCTTTATCAAGCAAAACAAAATAAATCTCAAGGAAAACGTGGGCTTGGTTCCATTCTATCTGGAACCTAATTTCTTTCCTTGCTGCCCTCAAGGCTGTAAAAAACTGTAGCTCTGCTTGGGCTACACTTCAATGCTGTTGTATATACATACAGATGACTGCAAAAATGCTGAAGGCAAAGGAGAGCCAGGCCCATACCACACAAATTAGCAATGCATTTTGTTCTGGAGGCAGTGTTTGTGGGTTTTAGAAACCAGTGAGCAACTTTGCAGGTAGATGATATACCATCATGGCAGGCCCCAGTGAGTTGGAGTTTTTCACCTGACAAATATTTCAATGTCATTCTCCAAATTATTCTGCAAAGAGGACAAGAGTTTGGGAACACACATCGCTGCTTTGCCAGGGTTGGCTAGGGAAGACACTGTTCCCAGCTAATTAAGAGCTGTAAATTATCAGTTCCCATGACTTGTCACCAGATCTGATTTTTTCACTTCTCCCAGACCACTTCAGTCATTTGGTGATTTCCTCAACATATTGGTAGCACATGTGTAAAACAAATAAGCAACATAAACCAATACATGATATGTGTTATATATGTTAGTATAATACAAGTTCCCTGTCACTATGTCTGGTTTGTACAAGCAATGGTGAGGCAGGTTCACATGCATGAAGATTTATTAGTGAAGTCCATAGAGCCTACATTGTCTCTGTGAAAAATTGAGGGGAAAATAAACCAAAGAGGACAGACAGAAGGGAAAGCTCTCCTTGGGCAACTTGGCTGGGAAGAGAAGCAACCAGGGTTTCCAGACCCTTCCTGGACATCTGCTGCTGTGCAGCAGCTGGTTCCCCCCATAATACTCTTCCCACAGTAACTATACAGTTTCCACCAGTACATACTCAGACCTTCAGCTGGTTGTCATTGCTTACTGTTAGTGCTGATTTGAGCATGCATTTACCAGGGCAGGGGCAGCATGGCCAATTACTTGTGTGCATGTGAACATTACATGTCCAGAGAAGGGCCATGAGGATGATCAAAGAGCTGGAGCTCCTCTCCTACGAAGACAGACTGAGAGAGTTGGGGTTGTTCAGTCTGGAAAAAAGAAGGTTCCAGGGAAACCTTATTGTGATTTACCAGTATCTTAAGGGGGCCTACAGGAAAGCTGGGGAGATGGAGAAGGGTCACACCAATTTATTTATTTTTGTTACACTGACAAGCACCCCTTCTCTTCAGCCTACTGTGCTCTGCCATGGAGCCAGTTGCTGCACTGCAGCATTAAGAAGTAATTATTACCCTTTACTGTGTAATGATTAGTTTTTGCACAGGCCACGTAGAAGACTTCTGCAGTCGTCATGCCAACTCTCTCCTCTATCCTGATTTAACCCACTCTGCTCTCCTGCAACAATCGGCCACGGGTGTGTGTGTGGGGGGGCATTCAGGCTGTGTACAGCCCATTCTGTTTTCACTGCATCCAGGACAGTAAAGGAGCACACAGTATCACCTAGTGGGTATAGGCACAGGGATTTTAAAGACAGTTATCTCTTGCTCAGCCCGAGCTTCCCTGCCATGATCTGAGAGGATTAGCATGTATCCTGAGTGCCAGACCTCTCGCTGCTCTACAGTGAACCTCTCTGGGTGCCTAAAGTGCAGCCTCAGAAGGAGCCTAATCCAGTCCTTGTCAGCTGGCAGCACGTTTCCTCTGATACCAGGGCTTGGCACGCTGGGGCTTGATGGGTGTTTAGGAGAGATGCATGAAATGAGGGGGAGAGGTGCTAAAACGAGGCAGCATCTCACAGAACCCAAATGCACTTAGCTGCTCTGGTCGGAACAAAAGTGTCTTTCCAGTTAGCTCTCAGTGCTACTGCTGAAAGGATCCTAACCTGGCTGGTGGCTTATTTTTGGGGGGAGAATAGCTTAGCTAGAAAGTGACACCGCTGCCTTTGCTTTAAAATAGTGGGTATGTGCCAGTGGGGAGAAAGGCTGCATATTTTCTGCTCTCCCACTGTTCCTTGAACTCCAATGTGAATTGCACAGCTAGGAAAATGAGACCTGGTCTTTGCTTAGACAAGCGTTCTCCAAGCAGATTTACAAAATAATGACATGGCTGCTTGCATTCCTATAGGAAATGATGTACATGCCATCCCAGCTTTAGGTGCAGTCCCGCAGTCCCGCATGCTGAAGGGTGCAGGACCAAGACCTTAGTAGCTAGCTTAGCTCATGAGTAACTGAGATTTGATATAATACCCATTTTAAAACATTTTTTTCTTTTGTTGCTTGCTGCAATTAATACCTACAGTCTCTCAAGGGGAAAAGAAAAAAAAATCTGCAAAAAACCTCCACAACAGAGCAGATCATGTCTTACAGTTGCTCTTACTGTTATTTATACATAGATTATTATGTTATCTGTCTCACAGTGAGGAATGAAGGGCTTAATTGGAGAAATAGTCTGAAAATCAAATCATTCTTTTCTTAGTGTTTCTTCAAAGAATATTTTGACAATGTTACTCCACATTTACTTTTTTTTTTCTTAAACAAGCTATCAATTCTGTAAGTAAACATCTAACTGAAGGGAGCAATATTTTTCCAAAACCAATTTTTTTTCCAAAAACAACAAAAAATTATTTTACGGAAAACATCACTCTGGCAATCAGAGTTGATGGGAGACAGTGAGCAAAGGATGGGGAAGGAGAGAGGAAAGTTTCTGTTTTCAGATTTCTCTTTTGCATTTCAGTCTTTCTTTTAATTCAGTCCACATCCAGGAGACTCAAAACAGAGGATTCTCCCATTTAGATTCTTTCTTTCTTACTACTCTCTCTTCCATACACCTCTCCCTTCCACCATGCACTTCTCATCACTCTTTGAAAAGAGACAGCCCAGAAATGACATCATCTGCTGCTCATATTTTTGAGTCAATGATCACCTAAAAGGCGCCAGTCACATTTCGAAGGTACCATTTTGCTTGGTATTCCACATCCATTGTAGGAAAGTGTTGCTATTCTGAACAGTTTTCAGTCTGACTCTTTTGCGAGGGTTATCTGATTGTTATCTCTGTCCTCTCAGTCTAAGGAAGAGAGGGAAAGACACAAAAGGTTGTCAAGCTATAGGTAAAGAATCAATATGGGAACAAAACCGCACAATTCTCTTATATTCTAGCCAGCTGCCCTCCCTGCTCAGCCTTGCTCATGCGGTCATTACAAGCTTGTGCAATTCTCCAGGGTAATGGAGAAATTTGTTTGCAAGTAAGTCATCTAATCAGGCTAGTGTGCTGGAGCGTAATGCCAACACAAATAGTTATTATGGGGACATAATTAGTAGGGTTCTAGACACGAAAATGGCTGTGAATTGCCATTAACCTGAAAGAAGTGAGAAAATTCGTCACTTTCCAATAGCCTCAAAGACTGTTGTGTGAAGATGGGCTTTTCTGAGAATAGGCATTCCCTCAGTCCTGAGTGACTGGACTTTGGTCTCATCAGACAGCTGATGTTCCCTTTTGCTTTCAGATCACTGAAAAAAAATGACCTATTATGAACAATCTGTTAATTGTCATTAATTTGTCCTCTGGATATTTCCCCCCTATATTTTGAATTGTTCATCTGCAAGTGTGCTGGCTAAGCTTAGCAGTCTGATTAATAGTTTCAATGATCATGTCAAGGCCAAGAAATTCTTCTAAGTTTTTGAGGTTCAGCATTGAGAATTTGGTATTTTTCACATGTGCTTGTTCACTTAACTCATGTGACAGAGCTTCCCACCTCTAATTTAATGACCTGGAATTTATAAGCAGTATCTGAAGGTGCCCTAGATGGTGGGACAGGCAGATAAGCTGGCCAATAACTGCTCCCTTTTGCTCTAAGAAGAGCATAAGGGTGGCACAGCTGAGGGGAAAGATACAAATCAGAAAGATCTTGGAGAAAAGACAAACACATAAGGTTGGGCTGTTCATCAGGGTCTGTATTTACTGGCCCTTTTCCCACATCAGAGAATTATTGCAAATCTCCAGTGGCTGAGTCCACACCTCAGCTTGTTCTCGATGACAGCCTGCAGTGGGATCATTTGGTTCAATACCTCTGAAGATAGTGATGATATGTTACAGTCTAAGGCTAGAGGCAGCATTATTTTGCAGTGTCCACTTTTCTTTTACCAGGGAAAGGTAAGTATCTTAAAAGAGGCATTAAGGCCAAGTGCAGGTCCATGCTGTGGGTATCTTTGGGGTAATGGTGGGCAGTACTAGAAACTACCTTTGAGGACATTTCTTAGCTTACACCAGGATGACCACCACACAGTACAGAAACTGTGCTTCATCTCCTCCACCCTGGCAGTGGCACAGCGTCCAGTCCACTCCAAAAGTATAAACCTGGCTGCCTATATGCATCCCAAGGGAAAGCGTGTGATCCTGACTGGCCTGGCTTCCCTGTGAAGTTAATTTCTGACTTGTGGTTTCCTTTACTTCAGCGTCTGGCTGCTCCACCATCCCTTTTCTTGAATGCTTTGGATCTGCAATGCAAGTAAAGGGATTCCAATCTTACAACATTTTTGCTGGTTTTGCACTGCCTTTTTTTTATATCTCCTGCTGTCTCTTCTGCTCACTGTAGGCCAGATGCTGTTGCTCTTTTACTCACTTTGAGTAGTACGTCAGTGTTGAAAAAACACACCAGAAAAGTTTGCCGTGTCAACTGCCACATACTGTGAGGCAAGGTCTCCACATACCGTGAGGCAAGGTCTCCAGATCTGGCACAAAACAAGGACAACATGATAGGGTATCTAGTCTGAGCAATGACTGCAAAATCTTTCATGATCTCTCACACCCACATTTCTTAACGTCTCTTCTCCCACACATACAACCTGTTCACACATGCTGAAAATACAGAGAAGCACACTGGAAAATGTTTGCAAGGAATATTTCACTCAGTGTCTTTTATGCTGTGAAGTGGCAGACTATGGGCAGTTACTGAAGCAGGCAATGCAATGAGCTTTTAAGAAACGTCGGTCAGTCACATGGAAATAAGCATAATTTTTAGGTATACTAATTGTTATGCCTTCTGTGATTAAAATTAATACTGGTATCAGTTCTCATATACTTGGTTTTACATTTATTACCAAGTCAGAGGTCAAAGAGGTATCCTTCCACTTAAGAAATGACTACTGATTGATGAGCAAAGTGCGTGATTTTCTCTTGAAGCATGAAATATAAATAATTACTATATGTCAGGATGCATAATTACCATACTCTTGGGTAGGAGCATCAGTGATCTCTGACTATGTGGAGATTCTTATGTTTCAAAAATGTCTCAGACTCATAAAAGAACAACCAAAAAGAGCATGGGATATGCACAGGGCACCAGGGACCTGTAAATAGACAGAGAAGTGTCTCAGCTAACATAGTTAGAGAGATTCTGTTTGAGACATCACTTCTAAAGAGTCTGTTCTTCATTTGGTGCACTTTGGTAGCAAAGCAGAGCTTATAAAGGTCCATTTCTCTGCATCAGAGGCAGAAGGAAGAATAAATGGTTTCTGTTTAGTCTCATGTTGATTGTTGATGCCAAGGGGAGCAGAACCCAGATGTCCCGATTCTGAATTCAGCACCATGCTCTTATTGTTGAACCATCATTTTACATGGAGCTTTTATCTTCTTTTATCTTTTTTTTTTTTTTTTTTTTGAGGGGCATTTGTCCATGTCAGCCGGGACTGAAGGAAAAATATTATGTATAATTACAGAGCTAGACAGGCTAAAACGTCACCCATCAGAATCATTTAATCTCTGGTATTATTCTCTGTTCTTACTCACCCTCATGTCAGTGCTGCCTCTCCCCCCACCTTGAATCCTTAACTCCTCCTTCCTCTGACAGGATGTACAATAGCCAGAGCAGTACAAATCAAAGCCTAGAATCAGGAAAATTAGAATAGATTGGAAGTGCCAGTTTCTCAAGAAGGAAAAGAAAGAAACAAGACCGCGGGAGATCAGAAGAGTGATTGCAGCTTCATTATGAGGGCCGTTGTACCATCGAAACAGGTTATTGCCTGTCACAAGCTGTTTTTATTTTCCAGCTCCTGACTGATGCAGAGCTTGATCTGAAATAAATGCCATCTATCCACTTGCTTTATAAATCTCCTCACTATACTCACATTTAATGTTTACAGGTCTTCACATTTTTCAAGTAAAATATAATTTTATACTTGCAGTATTTTTACTGTAAAGCAGCAGGAGAGAGGCTGAGGGCTACACAGGAACTCTTACTGGTCCATGCTGAGGTGGGACTGTGACTCTCAGGAATTAACTCAGCTACGTCAAAAGACAGGATAAACCACGGTGGGACTGCCATGAAGTGCACGTCCAATGTAAACTGCTTCCTCAATCTGTGTCAGGTTCACACACTAACAACAAATCGTATAAGTGGTCAAAGTACTCCAGTACTGGAGTAATACTCCAGTATTAAAGATATCTTTCATGAATTTACTTAGCAGTTAAAAAAACTCAACATTTTCTTACCAATAATTCCATAATATCAAGTTTTTGATAACAGAAGGATTTCAACAATATGTCCTTGGGAGTTTCAGATTTCAAGAGGCCAGTAAAAAAATACCTTGAGCAGAAAGAGGTAAAATAAAGATGGTCATTGCCTCAGTGCTGGCCCTTTCTCTGCCGAGAACCTTCATTGAGAACAGATTCCCATACTGCCTTTCACTCTGGGAAAAAAAAAAAAAAATCTCATTAGGATAAAGATTTTCTTTTTTTAAAAAAACCCCTATGTGTAAAACAGTAACTGATCTTTATATTAGCAACAGCTATAATTGTTAGACCTGCTGCTTACACAGCCAGCACAGTATACCTCTGCTTGTTATTTAGAAGTTGCATCTTGTGGTAACTGGAGCAACATTTGCAATATAGCTCATAAATTAGTGAGAAGGCTTATTTTTCTTATGCTCTGTAAATAGTAAAGTGCTTCAGGTTATACTTTTTGAGTAGCTGCAGTCTTTAAAGCAGCCTCAGTGCCCTTAGCCTGAGGTAGAGTGGGTGTTTTTCTCCTGTTGGCAGAGTTTTGAAACTGTCATTCTCACAAGTGGTCCCTCGGATGTAGATAGAAGATTTGCATGAGTAACGGTTGTTTGTTTAAGTGAGGACTGCAGAATTGAACTCCTTAACTGGGAATGAGGAGCTCTCATTCCCTGAACAGCAACTGTCAGCAAACAGTGAGGGAGTGATCCAGCTCTGATATCCCACTTGTGTGTTGTAACTCCGCGGAGGAAGGCTGCTAATGACATGGCACAGGAATTATTATTTTTAGAAAATACGTAATTTAAGTGTACATTTACAAGCATGAGAAAATCTGCTAGTATTTGGCATCAGCTCACTGTAAAATCTGGTATTGAACAGACTGGTCAGATTAGTTATGCATCGGAGTAACTGCACTTCCCCGCTGCTGAACTTTTGTCCCCTGGTCCCATTAATCACAATGGTTTTAGTATATTGCTAGTCTTGGAAGGCAAAGTGTTCACTCCAAGTTTTAAAATAGGTTTTCTGAGACAAAAAATGATCTTATTTTGACACTTTAATGAAGTGTCACAGTGTTGCTTTAGGTTAACATGTCATTGACTGGGTAATTGTCCCGAATGGACTGGTCTAAGTTGAAAGCTCACAGCACAACAGGAGTCAAAAAAATTCATCAGTTTTGTTTCATGTGAGTGTCTCTCACTTGAGATGTGTTTTCACTCACTACATGGAATTGAAGAGCAAGATTCCAGCTATGCTTACCTCTATTGAATGTCTAGAGTTAGGACTAAGTATTACCATTTCAGTTTATTTTGTGACCCTGTCTCTATATTCACTAATTAATTTTTAAGATTCTGAGCTGACACCACAGTTGCAAGAAGTTTCCCATTTCAGACTCAGTCTTTTTTTTTAAACAGTTTTCTTCTTTCGTTTTGTGTTATTATAATGTTTATTTATGCATTAAACTTCCTTATTAGTGTATGTATTACAAAATCACTGCTGTTTCTAACGAAAGAAAATATTTTAGAACGGAGGGGGTTTATTTCTTTTCAGATATAGTGATTTTCCATGTATTAGCACTAGAAAACACCTAATAGGAGAGGAAGAAAAAAAATAAACAGCTCAAACCACCAATAGCTGCCATTTATTTGTATTAAAAAGCAATGAATGCCAAAAAAATACATAAACTCAGGAAAATTAATACTTTAATATAGTTATTAAAGACTTCTTAGTAAAATATTTGATTTTCTATTAGCTAAAATTTCTAGTAGATAATAATAATTAAAAGAAAGAAAAAAAAAACCAAAGCAAAATAAAACTCAGTTTCTTCATTTGACATTTCATACAATGTATCTTATCAGTTTTGGGCCAGCTCATTGAACTGTTTACTTTTCATTTCTATCACTTTTAAACAAAATTTTAAAAACCTTGCTGACCTTTTTTGCTTAACATTGTTTTGAGAGATGACAGTGTCAGCTCAGCAACATTCCAGGTATGTGTGGAGAAACAAAATACAATACCAGATCAAATTAGTGGAGGCAAAGAAGAGGAGAATAAGTAGACATATGCCTTAGGAGATATTGGTAATTTTATAAAAAAATATTTGTTATTACTGTGATACAGCCCATTAAATGGTATTATTGTGACCCAAAGGCTTGATATTTTTCTTGAGTAAAATAGAGTACACATTTTATTTGACTGGATCCACTTACATTTGGAATGTCTTGCAATTTCCTATGCATTAGGTAATTCTATCTATCTTTTGTGAATAGGCTACTACAAGAATTTCTTAGAACAGACTACACCGATTTGCTACAAATACAAACTTTGAACCTGAAAACACTTTTGCCTGTCTGACTTTGAACAGAAATACTTTTTTGTGCTTTCTGTGGGACTTTCCATGTGTTTGGGTGCGTACAAGTTTGTAAGTAAGCCTTGCTCCATCTTTTCCTCTTGCAAATCCCGCAGGGTGGTCATCTTTCTATCAGTATCACCATGAAACATAAGTACTTGTGTAGGATGAAGTATTGTCACAGTTGTTTGTGATTGCTGAACTGTGTCAGGGCTTTGACAACCAGACAATTGCATTGAAGGTTAATGTTCTTTAAATTGTCACCTGGTTCAGTTTCTTTCACCAAACGGGGACTTGGAGGAGGTGAATTGTCTTGGGGTTATTATTTTCTTCCATTTTTTTCCCTTTGCACATGAAGCACTAGCATGTATAGACAGACACCTGCTTATATCTGACATTCTGCAATGAGATTTCTGTGGGCGATGTATTTTGGACAAAGACACCAGTGAACACAGGAGAAAACAGAGCAGCCTGACAAACCACCACTTGCACCAAAGCTGGTAGGAGCGAACGGGTGGGCGGGCGTTTGGCAGACTGAAAGACATGCCCACCTTGGTGCAGGCATGAAGGAACAAGGAGCACTCGAAGTGTGGAGGGATCCAACAGTGCTGGAAAGTAGGATTTTGACCGTTGGTCAGGTAGAAATGGGACAAAATAAAAGGAATTGTGGACTTACACCAATACTAGCAAGATCACATGCCATTGCAAAAGACAGAGATGACAGATCATGTAGCTGGAGAGAATAATGCTGAGACAACACTTTTTTGTCTAGACAAAAGTCAAAGCCACCCCCATGAGGTGGGGAGTATAAAATTCATTTAATGATGTTGTATGGTTTCTACTATCTCACTGGCTCTGGAATAGCAGGTGGGAGCAAGATGGAAGGGAGTGAGCCTGAAAAAATCAACACTGCTTCTTCAGGAAATAACTCAAGCTTGAAATCTGCACAGTTTGAGATATCCACTCTATCCCTCCAACAAAACATAGGCAAACCACATGAGTGGGAAATGAATAATATTAGCAAATTACACTTATTTTTCCAGATTAATAGATAAGGGATGGAATCATCCCAGTGCTTTGGGCCAAACTGATTTGCCTCTTAAATTCTCTTTAGCTGTCAGTCGTTCCTTTTTCAGTGGTCTTCCTCCCTACCCCATTTTTATTTAAACTAGTACATTTTTGACTGGGCTTCACAAGGAGGTTTTATGTGTTACCTAATTTACTAAAGTGTGCCACCTTTTTTTTTCTTTCTTTCTTCTTTCATCTGTTACATTTTTTGTTTATGTTTCTTTTCCATCCTTTTTCATTTTTCAGGAGATTTTTTTCATATCTCCACAGAGGGATTTTTCCACCCTTTTCCTGCGTCTGTTCTCTCTTCTCCACTTTCCTACCTCATATCTTATTCCCTATAGACGTACATTCATCTGTAGTGATTTTGCAGAGTGAATGAGATGGCACAATTCTGTCCTCCAATTGTTTGTGAGCTATGAGTGTCACAGAGGGAATCCTAAAACCAAGTGAAGTACCTAGGATTTGGCTCACAAATGTGGGGCTTGGGTTTTATTTCACTTTTAATGTATACTCTTGAAAGTACAATACAAACATAATTTTCATTTTCTGGCTCTCCTTTTTTTCTACGAGCATCGCGGGTTTCAGTATTCCAGCTTCTGTCACACAGGGTGACTGAAACAGACCTATCCCAGGATTATTTATATCTCAGTATCCAGCAAAGCTGCACAAGCTTTGTACGTTATACCATGCCCTTCCATCCCGCCCACAGGTAGATGCTGGCAAAGTCTCCAGCCTCAAATGCATTAACATTCCTAACCTCCACTGTGCATGGAGCAGCCTCACGCCAGCACTTGCACAGCAGAAGTCGTGCTGCTGTGGCAGTTTCTGTCAGAGCACCTGCATTTGTATTTCTTTTAGAAATATCTGGATACAAGAAGAGCGTAAAAGCAATTTGTCTCTGTCCCACTGTCAGCTAACAATAACAGCAATTATTTCAGGGGCATCAGATGCCAGATGAACAACCTTTTCCTGCCTGCTCCCACCACCCTCACACCTGCAGAGAAGAACCTAGCAGCAGTGGCCACAATTGCGATAATGTAATGAACACTAAATTAGACAGATTGGCAATTGCAGGCTAGAAGGACTTCAAAAGTCTTCTACGTTAAGCACTTTATAACGAGCCCTGAAGAGTACCAGTGCCTGGAACAGAAGTGGGAGCATACGTGTCTCTGCTCCATTTGTGCCATATTATCTTAGCGCATCTTTTGAGTCCAGAGTATTTCTAGGCTCTCTGGGCTGCCCGTATGTCTCAGACCCACCTGATGCTGCCTCTGCAAGTGCCTCCGTGTTAACCTGCTTAGATCAATGACCTGACTGCTCAGAATATGCTGCAGCAGAGCTGGCAGAGGGTGATTTCTTCCTAGCAATGGTCCCCTGGTGTGAAAAGAAGCATCCTTTGGATGCTGAGATGGGAGAGAAATTCTTCTCCAAGCCCAGGGAGCTATGGAAATAAAAGAGAACACAGTTCTATTCTTCATGTTTGTATCAATTGTAATCTTCATATTTTCTACAGCAAAAGGGAAATTTTATGTGCATTTAAAAACAAAACAAAAGAAAAAATGCACAAAGAAACCTTAACTCCTTATTCTTTCTTTCTCCTTTTCTCTTCTCATTTTTATTCTGCATACATGTATGGATTTTCCTCAGATTTTACTGAAGAAGCTCCCAGAAGGCTTAGGAGAGGTAAAAAGATTAATCTTAAAGCCCTGGTTACTGTTAACTCAGTAGTAGTCTTCTTCAGAAGAAGATTTTTCCTTGTTAATGTTTAAATAAAAATCTTTTTGTCATCCAAGGCTGCTTGCAGCTAGCATCCTTTTATCCAAGAACAGTGGCAACAAGTCTTCCAGTTTACTCTGAAACAATTTAAGAAGTAGTTTGGTCTTTTGATTGCAGAAGGAAAATAGTTCACAAGATATCTGGAGTCCATGGACAATATAGACACCTACACAGACTTACAGAGAGCCCTCTACGGAGGAGAATAGCTTCGTGGTATGTTGGGAAATTACCTGGCAGCTGGTAAATGGTGCTTGTGTGTGACATGTTATCCTGATGTTTATTAAAGCAGAAAGTAAAAGTGCGTCCAGAAAATGACTCGGAGCCTGGGATAGCAAAAAGCCCCACAAGAGCAATGATAATCAAAATACATTTAAAGAGTAAGTAGTTCCAGGTTTTTAGCATAAGGTTGCTTGCTGTCCATTACTTGCTTACTGACAAGATGCAAAATATTTCATTGTACTGCTTAACTAACTCTGTGCAATGAAATCCTAGGAATTAACATGACAGTGGCAGAAGCAATGAACATCTGCTCTGGATTTTATGTTGGTGCACAGTAAGATGAGTTTAATTCTGAATTTCTTAGTGCTATCCTGTACCCTACCAGGCTCTTGTCCCTAGTTACCTCTGATATGCACATAAGCATGTTCCAAAAATACCATATTTGTTAGGACATTTAGTGGTCATAGAGGAAATCAAGTTTCCACCCATTTAACTGGGAAAATCACTTCTTCTAAAACAATGTTTCAACTGGTAGGAAGAACAATCATAATTTTCTGAAAGCAAAAAATAATAAATGGCTCATCATCCAGGGTTTTGCTCTGTCAGGTTTTTTGATCTTTTTGTCCTGCAATACATCACAACCCTTTAGTGTAATTTTGTTTTCTCCATTTTAATCAGTTTATCTTCTAACTATGACATTTCTCTGCCTGCTTGTCTTTTCTTTTTAGCTTTCAGACAAAATTATTACAAAACAGGAAAACCAAAAGAAAAACATACCAAATCAAAGTTGTATTTCCAATTAAGTGTCCAAAAAAGACCATCTCTAAATGAGAACATCTTGCTGGAGATACCTCTGTTTTGAGAACAACCTTCCCTTTAGATATACCTCTAAAGCTTGGTCAGTTAAGTTTGGTCAGTAATATCAAAGGGAAAAAAAAAAAATATCATACTCTACATATTTTTTTTTTAATTTCATGCATTCTGTAGCAAACAGCATATGATTTTTATTGGATAGGACTAGCGCCCCTTGATTTGCTCTTTCTGCTTTAATAATTGTTCTTTCTCTTTGCCACCTGTTAGGAATGATGCGTAGCAGGCTTATAGAAACTAGGAGCTTTCAGACACTGGCAAAGCAGCACGCCTCCCTGAGAATTAACCTAATTTCCTGAGCTTGGCATTAGAGCAGAATCTTAAGACTGTGACTTGAGTGGCGTGCTTTCTTACCTTCTCACTCTCACCAGTTTCTTTCTGGCATCATGACTGTTTGCCCAGTTAAACAAATAAGCAAATAAACAAACCTCAAAAGTAGCATAAGAAACAAAACTCCAAAGTCATTAATCAAAATCCTACCATCAAAGCCACTTGCTCTTCAGGCAAGATCATGTCTTTCTATAAAAGGTAGTGTTGAATTCTTAATAGGGCAGGACCCTTGTGAAAACCCTGGTTGTTCTGAGACCACTGTTATGCTCCAGTGAAAAATTGTGCTCTACGTGTGAGGATTGATGTCCTACCTAAAACACGGTTATGAAACACACTGTTTCTATAACAGTATTATGAAAAAGCACTACTTCTGTCAGGACAAAGTTTTTGATAATGTAATGGATAGAGCACAGTTTGTTAAAATACCATGTAATTATCTCAAATCTGAAGTTCAGCCTCTGAGTGCACAAAATGGCTTGTGCCGTGCTTGATATTTTCCCATACATAGACCACTTGTCCTCTGGCATTAAGCAAATGACTAGCACATTGAGGAGTGAGCTGGCAAGGAGTTAAAAATTTTAATGTGAAAGATAATCTCTCTTGAAAATGCCAGGAACACCGCAGTGTTCCTTGTCCCACTTGATCAAGATTAAACATCCCATGTTTCTCACAGTAGAAGCTAAACTTATCAAAGAGGTAAGTTTTTGCAGCCAACCCTCAGCAGGCTATTTGGTTTCAATATGCAATGATACAGATGGTAGGAGTTTTTTTTCAGAGTTATCTGATTTAAGTCCCTAAAGAAATGACCACCCCTGGGCTGGGGCAGGCTTGTCTCTCAGGTGTGACAAAATTCTTCTTGTTGCTGAAGCTCCTGATTTTCCTATGGATAACTATCAGGCTGATAATATTTTAGAATACTACCCAATGTAAAATCTTCAGGACCCAAATACTCTTCTCTTCTTTTATGGATACATCCAATGAGCGATTTTTTCACAATGATGATGTCTGGGATGATCACATCCCAGCGTGGATGAAATTATTTCAGGCCTCTATTTTCTCTTGGTTTCTGACACATTGTTGCCAGATAGCTGCTTGGTTTTATAAGACAATTAAAGCAATTGGAGTAAACCGTTCACCGTTTCAGTATTGGTTATAACTGTTTGACAGAAGAAGGCATGTGGCAGTATTTGGGGACAGGAGGTTTGCATGGTCAGTTGCTAAGATACTGGATAATGTCAAAATCTTGTCTGAATTGATGGATTGTGCTGTCCCTTAAAAAGATTTTAGCTGCATGTTGGTCTTTATTTGTCTTCAGAAAGATGCTGGTCCTTAGAAGAATCATCTCATTTTTGACATGCTGCAAAAACTATATGACTCAGCAGAGTGAAATGCCCTCTAGATACAATATCCATCAGCAACTATTCATTAGTTCACTAGTACACAGTACTAGTATACAGTTCACATCAAATAAATTCTGCCTGGTTTTGCCCATTAGGTGAAAATCTCAGGAAATCTCACAAGGAGCTGTCATGGGTGAAATCTTGTTTCCACAGAGGTCAAAGGAGATCTCTTTTTGCTTCTGGCCATCCCAAATCCTCCTCTTATGCCTTTGTGGACAGGTAGTATTAGACAACGTTTTACTTTAAATTAAAGTGAACATGCAGACACACCCTCAGACTTTCTAAGAGATAAGGGACTTTTTTAATCTTGTGAGAAGGCTTTATCTTTGTAAAACAAGTATCTGTCTTGATAAAGTGCTCCACAGAAATCAGTGGAAATTTTTTACTCAAGTTCAGTCAGCCAAGAGTCCACCATGGTAAAAATTTTGAACAAACACTAATCAATTTCTTTGACGTGTCCCTTTGACTAGTAACTTTGCATAGGCATGAAAAGCCTTGACTTGACAGGTCTTTCAACCTTTATGCATAACTTCCACACAGTAACTTTCAGTTCTATGATTATAAAAAATGGCTATCTAACCAGAGCTTTCATCTTGTCTTTGCTGCCTTCCCTCATATCACTAGCAGTAATTACAGGAGAGTCTTTAGTATTGTTTTAGGAAGCCTAAGCAACTGATTTTCTGAGATTTTGGGAATCTCTTGCTTTCATAGCCTTCAGTTGGAGTTGTTAGAACTCAACACTTCCAAAAATCGTGTTAGATTCTCCATTATGTTTAGTCAGTTGTTACTGGAAGTGTAGTACATTTTCATGTTATCTATCACCTTGAGGGAGTAATAAAATATATTACTTCAATCCACTGAAAACTCACCACTGCATTGTATTCAGTACACTTCTGGGCTGAGGCATACCAGCTGGTTCAGAGTATTTAGTAGAATTACATGTTATCAAAGGATAGGAAATAGAGTACGGTATCCCATTGCAATGCCAAGTAGAATTTTAAATATTGGAATTTAATTATCCAAGTTGTATTAGGGTAACAGTTTTCTATCTCCTTTAATCCTGCTCATTATCATTTGAGAGAAGAGACTTCCGAGTCAAGCACAATTGCTGGTAATTAACTGCTGGTGATATCAGTGGTCTCTGTAGGCAGTTTTATCCAGCCCTTGTAATGTTAAAAGAGAAAGACCCAAAACCAGAACCGTTTAAAGGAACAAGTGAGGAATAAAAGAAAATCTACTTTGAGGAATGTCTTTCACATAACTTCAAACCAATCACCGAAAGACTTTCCAATAACATACAGCTGAGGCATAATATTTTGCAGCATTGTAACAGTAAACCTGAACTGTCTGCTTCTAACCAAAAAACACTAACAGAATTTATGGGAATTTGGAAGGAATAGACTCCTTAAAACTCCTCTTTGTCTTCTGAGGAGAGAGGAAGTCACAGAGACTAGTTTGTCTTTTGAGATTGCAGAAGAGCTTTGTCCTCTTCTGCATAGCAGTAAATTCTGCTTAATATTGGAGAAGGACAGTGATCAGTCAGCCAGCAGTTACTGTGTATAATTAGGCATGTTAAAGAAATCTTGGACCTGATTTCCAGCCAGGATGTTTGCCACAAGCAGAAAGAAAATCTAAATATTTTCTGTATCCCGTTCCCAAGAAAGAACATTTCAAGCTTTTTATGGGCACATGTATGTCTGCTCTGTTGTTGGCAGTCAGGAAGTTCTTAAGAAACTTTCTCTGGTGGTGTGTTGGAATTTTCCGTTACAGTGATAATATTATAAGGGAAAGTAACTGAACGCGACATCACTTACCTTTCCACAGTACTATGGTATCTTGCTCTCAGTCATCACTGCAGCATATTTGAAGTAGAGGTTTACAGTCCTACAAGAGCAGTGAAGGAGGCAGGAGCAGCAAGCAAAAATGAGAAGAGCATTGGAAGGTGGGACTACAAATTTAGTCTTAATCTCTTTTTCACATTCCCTAGTACCTTGTGGCGGCTCCCTGCCCCCACTCTATAAAGATTTTTCTCGTGACAATTGCTCTAGTAAAACTTGTTCAGATTCATGCTTTTTGGAAATGGAATAGAAAACAATAAATCTACAATGCAATTACACAGTAAAGTGATCAAAGGGCTGCTGAAGCCTTTTAGGAAACTTTCATAAACACGGAGTCTTGTAATTTAGTTGATCTATCAGATACTGTGTCTTTTATTTATTTTTTCCTTGCAGCTAGATTCTGCCACATCTTTTCATTCTGAGAACTATTATTCTCATCAGACTCACATGTTTCTATGGGTTTACTCAGCAGCAGTCCATATATTCCAGTTGAAGAATAATGTCTCAGTAAGCATGATTCCCATACATTTCCATATAGCGACTCAGGAAGTAATGTACTATTTGCTATATAAACTGAGTTTATGTCATCATCATAATTTGAATCACTGTGCATATGTTTGCTTGAAATTACTGTTGGCATGTGCATGAAAGCAAGGAGTAAGAGTTTTTTTCTGCTTATATTCATTATTTGCCCCTGCCGTGACATCGTAAGCATCTCTGCCGCAACTTAAGTTAATGGCACAAGCCGCCTTGTAATTTCAAATGAAGAGTAAGCAGCGAGAACAGATACACATCCCTAAAATCCCCCAGCTTTAGCTCATGTATTTTTTCTATAAGCAAATTTTCATTGCAATACATTGCAGAAGAAAATAAACACTAAACACATCTATTACAGAAACCAGAAATCTATTCAAATAAAATACTTTAAAGACATCTATGTGAGGCATCTTTACAGGGATGCTCTGCAAGATGCAGCAATAATTTCTTTGTCTTAAGAAGCACTTTCTTGATACAGTATAGTTTTCAAAAATGAACTGTCACTGGCATGTCTTTATATATTTTTAGAAATATGTGTCATATATCAATACTAAATGTTAGATTCTACTTTCTCGTAATGATAATGTAACATCTATAGTTCTAGAAAAAGAGAGGATTAGAGAGTAACTTTTACAATGCTGCTGAACAGGAGCCTGAATGGGTGCAAGGTTTGTCTTGAGCTTTTCCTGATTTATCCGCGTTTTCAGGGAGTGAGCTGGCTGTGTGTTCTTCTTCCCTGTGACAGGTTGGTAGGGCATTCATGAGGCGTCTTGTCTCTATGTCATGTCTACCCACCAGGAAATGCTGTCATGCGTTCTCATTGTATACCAATAGTGAATGATTACTGCCTTGTTTCCCTCAAAAAAGAAAAAAAGATGATTTGGGTTACAGAAAAATGAATGGCCAAACTACTTGTTGATTTACAGGTATCAGGGCTTTCTAGTTCCTACTTTTCTATGCATAGCTGACTTTTTTGTGCACAGCTGCATGATTTATCCTATCTCTCAAGGTTTGCCCCTCCACTCATGTACCCATGATATCTGTGAGGCATGAAGTCTCCAGGAATTATTCCTTGGGGTGATTTTTATTATTTTTTTAATCATCTCCCACTCATTTAAAAAAAAAAAAAAAAAGACAAGAACAGCTTAAACAGATTGCCTTTGCACAGCACCTGAAAAAATTAAGAAACTTGGGCTGCAAATAATTAGGGGAGATGAGCTCCAAAATAGATGTCTATAAGTTCAAAATGTCCTGCTATCACTCCCCTGTGGAGCAAGCTAAAGACTCTTGCCAAGAGTGTATCACCACACAATTTAATCAACACATTGATCAGCTGTTTGCATAAAATAGTAATGTGGCATTTAGTCTTTCTGTGGACCTCAGCATACGCATCTGTAAAATGCATAGCATATTCTAAAATTCATCTAATACCTTGCAGGGGTTTTGTAAAGCTAAGCTAATTAATGTCAAGCAGTCAGCTGAAATTTGCTCTTTAAGAGAAATTAATTTATCTAAACCTTCACAGGAAGAAGATTTCTTAATACCTTTTCATAAAGTTCCTATAGCCATCATGCTGGCCATTTATTACTTATACATCAAAACCAAACCGTAGGAGAGAAATGGGCAAGCCATAAAGCTTGAAAATAATAACCATAGGCTGTAAGAGAGGTCTCATTAGGGACACGAAAGGGAAGTACACAGTCAGTAGAACCAAAGAACAGTTTATGATATTGTACTTGCATATTTAGCAATGGCAGGAAATGATATTCGAAGATAATCATCACTCTGTTGTAGCATCTAAACTTCCTTGGACAAAAAACATGTGAATTGGGTTTGGAAAGATTCTTGTTTAGCACGTAGAAAGACAATCCAGAATCTGACCATCTTTGAGACATACTGTGAAACCTCCTTTTTTTATAAAATTTTCTTGGCCAACCAAGAATATCTTTCATAATCATTTCACACTTTCCTCTCAATAACTGCAAAACAGAGCAGTCATCCAACAAACTTACTCAGAGATGGTTAGAAGTGAAAGATATCAGGGATTTTGTAATTCCTGCTGGGGGTCTTCGTCTTGGTACTCTAATTGATGCAGAAGCTACTGAGTATGAAAGTTGTAGAGTGACTGCCACTTACCAAGTGCTGAAATGAAAGGTGTGTGTCACCTCTTGTTCATTTGTATTAAACTGTACAATGGTGGAAAGGAGATTGTAAAAGAAACAAAGGAACTTGCCTGTTACAGAAGAAATGGTAAAGGATTCAGCAGTTTCTGCTGTTCAACGCACTGAAGATGAAGAGGAGCTCTCCCACCCACTGGAGGCAATGCTGTCTTCATAAGTTCATGGTTCGACACCATGGATCTCCAGGTGGGTCAAGATTATAGAGATACACCAACCTGGAGGACTCCATGCTGTTGAGCTGTTCACAAGCAGCGGAAGCCAATAAACTCTTCTCAGCCACCAGGTTATTTTGCCTGTGTGCCTCTGGAGCTCTTCTGACTGAATTCCTCACTTCAGAGGAAATTACCCACGGAAAAAACCAAAAGCCTTCCACAACTGAGGAGAAGGAAAAAAACGTCTCTCTGCTGAGGACTAAAGTGCAATCAATGCTGATACACAACTAAGAAGATTTCCAGGTTGTTACCAAGTGTGTGCATGTGTATGTACTTGCTTCTGCAGTGGACTTTCTTACACCTTTCTGTGAATGCTGTAAATTTCCATTCAATGTCATTCCATTTAAATTGCCATTCAATGGCAAAGGGAGAGGATGAATGGGCAAATGATGTTCTCTGGGAAGCAGTTAAAACACTGAGTGGATAACTATCTACAGTAGAAAGAGGGCACATTCTGAAAGAGTGTGCCTACACAGTCAAAAATTTATGTGTATGAGCCCATTCTCAACCCATACCTGCCTTCCATCCACAGTGATTACCTGTAGAGGTGTTAGGAGCTCTATATTTATGTTAATCTATGACTTTTCTGAGAAAGGAGAGCCCAAGCCATTTCCCAGCCTCTGCATGAATGCAAACTCTTGTTTAAGTGATATATAGACTGGTCAGGCTGTGGTGAGGCAGAGCATGTTATGCTCCCAGAACATCAGCAGATAAGTGAAGTACAGCATTTCCCATCTAGAGTGGGGACACCTGAACTACAAATACCATTGTGGATGGCAAGGTCTGCGGTCACGGGGAATGGCATCCTTACTTCAGTTTTTAAGCCCTCTTGTCTGTAAGTATAGACGTATCTATAGAGGCCATGTCTCCTGCATGATAATAAGTATTTATATGCATTGGTATGATTCAATATTGATTCCTCTGTTGTGCACTTGAGTAAAGGCAAGTCTTGTCATATTGGAAGAGGAGAATTACCTCAGAGCAGAAGACAGCTGCTCAGGTCAAACACCGTGGTGTTGTTGGGTCATTCACTTGTTGCACCTGAGAGCACTAAGGCTCTTCAAGGGGGTTGGCAATGAACCACTGCAAATCAGCATTGTTCTCAGCAATTGTCAGTGGTAATGCTTTGGCCATTGCTTACTGGACTTATTTACATTTTTTATTTACTACTACTATTTGAGGGTTGAGTAGGAGGTTGGAGAGAGAATAAATCTGAGTAGGAACTCCATAAAGCAGGATGTATCCTTATGCATGCTGCGCTGAACTGTAATTTAAATATGTTTGAGCTGCCACTGATGAGAAATTTAAGTGATGGAATTTTCACGTAGCTCTTTTACTTTCCATAAAGCTTTTCTCTTTCCTTTAGGGAAAAAAAATGAAAAGAGAGAGAAAGAATTCTTTGGGGAATAAAATTACTTTCAGAGATGAACAATGCATCTGTATTATACAGTATTGATTGTGACGTTACTGTGAGTTACATGAAATTACAAGCTCCCTTGCTCTCTGTTTCACTAGGGCCGTTCCATGTGTTATGAATTGATATGGGACCCACAGCTGAAGGGCCATTTGTTTTATTCTTTTACCTGGATCCTTAAAGCTGTTGGTAATGATTGGGAAGACGGGGAGCTGATAACCAGGAGGAGTGGAGGCAATGTATTACTCATTTTCAAGTACCCTATTAGCATACTGCTGAGCTGACACCGGGGTAACAACCCTCTCCAAAACTAGCTGCAGCAACACCACATGCCAGCAGCAGATAGAGAGCAAGAAAGCACATGGGATGTCATTTTTTGGCCAGTGACCTAATGTCATGAAAGAAACATTTTGCATTCCAATGTGGCCAGGAGTCAACAGATCACTGCTACAAAGATTTTTAATTGGGAACAAATGAATGCCCACCTCCCTTATTCAAAAAGGGCTTTGCGGTGTTGCTTGTTAAATTCTGGCTGTGGGAGTGGATTGTGCTCAAGCAGATCCATGATGGTTTTGAAAATTATGTTCACCCAGTAATATATCTTTCATTGTCCTCAAACAGCACCTGGAGCAGAGAGGGACCTTGCTGAGGCAGAGGGGCTCAGATCTGTCTGTACCCATCTGTCTAGATGTGCCCGGAGAGGGTAGGGTGTAATCATTGTGCCTGTTTTTCCCTTGCCTTCTGAAGAAGAAATATATTCCTACTCCCTCAGCTTCCTTTAAGAAACTCTGTGCTAACTTTTATGGGTTTAGGGCTTTTTTCCCTTATTGATGGCTTTTATTTTTAGACTGTGATTGGTGCTCAATTACAATACACCATGACAGCTGCTTATTCACGTGTTATAGCTGTAGCTTTAACTCCAGTTGCTCTCTGGCTCGTTGCAAAAGCCTCTTAAAAATGCGAACATACTCGAAAAGTAGATTACATTTTGAATCAAAGGGAAAAAAAGAATGACCATTTTCATTGTTTATGAAATTTCATGGCATATGGATATTTGTTAGCAGGCTAAGTAGTTCCAGCTGGTGTGTTTAGTTTGCGAAGTGTAAGGCGTACTGCAAACTGGCTAATCAAGTTGCCCTTTTCAACCTGCTGATTTTATAAGGGTTATAAATCTATCCTTACCATTCTGGTATGGCTGGATAAATAATGTAGCAACTGTTTGAAACTGGTTTATATAAAACTGGGTACAACAAACTGCAAAACTGATCCATCAGACTAATCTAGTTTAATATGGCAAGGGTGATGATTCTAAATCCTTTAAGCATAGTGTATCTTAATACAGGTTTGAATTAACTTTTTCCCTTCCCTCCTTTCATCATACACACCTGTAAAGAAAAAAAAAAGAATAGAAAAGTGAAGGAAATCTCATCTTCTAGCATGTAAAATAATAAAGTACAGGTTTTAAGTTATGCCACCATCACCACAGTAAGGGTTGCTGCCTTTCCTCACTAGAAGCACAAGCCACTTCCTATATAGGACGCTAGACAGCAACACAGAAACCTTTCCACAATGTTAAGGTTTCATCTAGCATTAGCTCGCTCCTTTGTGATTCCTTTCTACAGATACCAGGTATGGACTTAGACTCACCTCAGCCCTGGGAATTTACCCAGATCAATCTTGCTGAAGATTGTCCCTCACCAAGCATCTTTTAAAATAAAGCATTTTGGTCGTTTTCAATTCTTTCCAGATGTCGGAGCGTTTTGATAGAACAGAATGAGAATTGGAAACTTATTTGTTTCAAAACATTAGATGCTATCGTTACCTGATTCACAGAACTGGGATTTTAAAGGCAGAAAAAAAATCAAAAAGAACATACATATGACTCACGTTAAAATTACAGGATCTGGCAGTACTAGATTTTGCATCTCATTTGTAGAGATTTTTTTTTTCCTACTGGATTATTATTCCCATTTTCAGAAAAAAAAAACCCCACCCAAAAACCAAACAACTAAAACCATAAATAAAGATGAGTTCTCAGTAATGGCTTCTTCCCCCAGCTGGAGCTGCTGAGAAGATTAAAATTCTGTTTGTTGTTCAATACTACTTTATTGGATAAGGAAATTAACACTCTTTTGAAGGACTTCAGTAAGATGAAAGCCAGTTTGAAATAGGAACAGAACCTATTCACAAGTTGGATTACTGCACTCCCTTTCTTTCTATAGTTGAATGAACGATGTAGCCATCTCGTTGCTGTGTTTTCTACTCAGAGTAGAAACTGGGGCCATGATACATCTTCCTTCCTACTCTGCATTACAGCTTCTGTAACGCAGTTGCTTCTTTGAGGGCTAGGTGACAGGAGAGAACCTGCATTTAATTCCCACCCTGAACCACTCATGATTATACTGCTTGTTGCCTTCTTGAAGATGTGCAGAAGGACCTTTCTTGCTCCTCTGCATCAAAGATATTAATTATGGGCATTCCTCAGCAGATGCTTTTTATGGGCTGTGGTGGAGCAATACCCTTACCAGTCCCACTCAGGAAAAGCAGAGTACAAGCCTACACAGTTAATGTAGTCTCAGTCTAAAGTGCAAAAAAGGCAATTCTTGATCCACATTATGTATGTGTCCTTGAAGATTTCTGCTTCATTTACTGACCAAACCAAGATTTTCTATTGTTAGCAATGCAGAGCTATCACAATCTGAAAGAATGAGCTGTGTTCTGTTCCGATATATGCGCCATCAGCAAAATTGTCAGCTATGTCTTAGTCACTGCACTTTTATTATAGGAGATTTTAGACATGAGTCTGGGTTTGCAGGGCTCGTAGACACTTAGATTGTTTTTTCACTTGTGCACTCAGCAAATATGGCATAGAAATTTACATAAGCCAGCGAACACAGACTAGAACCCTACTTGATACTTTTACAGTGTGGCTTTTGTGGTTACTACTGATCTTTGGAGTGAGGGTAAAAAAGTCCCATTATTGCTCTGTTTTGTTTCCAGAACTCCCTTCCATCTCATTTCCACCAACTGTGAGACAAAACTCTGTCTCACACAAATAATGGAGAGAAGGAAATAATACCTTTAGCTGAAAGCTTTCTAATCACACACCAGAGGACTGACATTTTACTTAACAACAGCCAAAGAAATCTATGTGTTTTAAGAGCCCTTGCTAATGTCAAAGAAAATGAATAATAGCTTTACTCTTTAGTAAGCACCAAGACTTACATAACACGGTTGTGATTGTGTCTCCTGTTTGTAGTGGGAAGCTCCACTAGTGAAATCTGCTTTGTCCAGTGAGATGCTCCAGTTTAGTACTGGAGATGGGATTCCTCCCAGTCAGGTTTAAAAGTCTACTTGCAAGTTGGGCTTCTAAACATCCCTGTTCGCAATTAATTGCATCCTACTGTGGGGCTAAAGAAGAGGGGATTAATTCCATCTAGAGGCATCTCTGTGTTGTCCTTTACTGTAGAAGGACCCTAGATAAGTAGCTTTGATAAGGTATATAACTTTCAGAACATTAAAACCGTGTAAACAGAATCCCACTGAAGTTTTGAGGGTGAGATAAAAAATTGAAGTCTGAACTGTAATCCATATGTCCTATTTGTCCTGTTCACCCCCAAAAGGCCTTGAATCAGATCAGGGTACAGATGATAGCATGACTGCCTGGAGCTGCATAGAGTGAGGAAATAACAGGGCACGCTTCCCTGCAACTTAGCGAGGCTGCTATTTCTAAAGGACTGTCCCCGCTGACATCTGAAGGACTCCTTACTACAGAAAGCAATGGATTTTGATAGGAGTGGAGAAGATAACTGCTCTACCTCCAGAATCTCCTGCCTTAATTATATCTGTGCTTTCCTACTCAAGGGACATTGCAAACTGTTTTGTTAGGACCGAAATACAGATGATAAAAGTTCTCTTCCCAAGCAGCTGTACTTTTGTCTAGATATTAACATGAAGGGATGCCTTTTAGGCTATGAATATGGTCCCTAAGGAAGGCTTGTCCTGCCCAACTGCTTAGATGCTGATCAGGAACTGGTTTCTAGGCAGAAAATGAGGACAGTCACCTGAAAGTACCCAATCTTCAGACAGGATATTTTCAAGGAGATAAAGATGTTCTGGTTGCATGAGGGATGTGCATTTTTCTATTGGTACTGGAAAGAAGAGATAGTACTTGTTCTTCTCACTTCCTACCTTGTTTGTTGAGACTTTAGATTGCTCTGTGGAAGTTACTGAGAGCTGTTTCATTGATTTCAGTAGCAGTTTTATCAACAGGGCAAGGTGTGCCTGTGAAAATCTTGTTATGCATTTGCACCATGGCAGGCTTTTTAGTAGCCTCTGATTTTGAAAAAGAAAATGCTTATGATCTGGGACCCTGAGCCTGGAATATACCCTAACCCTCAGCACAATATTTGTTAATACTCTTGTCTTAGTTGTAAGACAACTAAGTAAGCAAGCTACTTCTGTTTATTACGGTTTTTCTAACAAATAAATGCATGCACAAAATTGTCATACCTAATTCTTATTTAATTAATGGTACCACTAAAGGAGGATTCAAAGTTGCCATGAAAATTTCCCTTGTACTAGATGCTGAACCAACAGTTAGCTCAAGCTCAGGTGCAGACAGCTTAATTCCCTGGACATTAAAGCTCCACAAATAAATTTTTTTCAGAAATAAGCAGATAACCAATGTCTCACTAAGATATGGCTGTCAGTGATCTTAGTCCCCCTTTCTACTTAATGTTCTCTGTGCCTCTGAGATGTTTAATGTGAAAATCGATCTTCTAGAGAGGTGAGAAGTGCTGTTGTTTTGGGTTTGTTTCACTTCTTTTTCTAACTCAAGTTATTTTATAAACTAAGGCATATCACAGTTGCATTTGCACTGGTTATCTACTACAATTATATGTACCGATGTATAAAACTCTGAGGTGTCAAAGGATTCCTTTTCTCAGCAGAGAAACTGGATTTCAAATTACTAAATGTCACATGAGGATTTTATTTTGGTCACATATTAGTTTTAAAATAAATCCATCCAAGCAAGATTTCTGGCAATGAATTTTGGATTTCTAACTTGGCAGACAAAAAAAAAAAGAACAGTGAGTAGGTAATTTTCTTCCTTTTGAAATGTACAGATTTCAAGTTCCATTTTTATCTATCCCTTCTCTTGAATAAGCTAAGTCTTGCCCCAGTGCTAGGATTTCAGCTTGCCTTTTCTCCATGTGGTTTTGGTTTATGCCAAAATGAAACTGCTGTAGTACAAAATATTGAAGCATTACTGTAGCCTACAAAATGCCTTTGTCTGCATGCTCCACAGCAGGCGAGTTCCGTGTTACAAAGGCAGACAGATTTAAATTTATAGTATAGGTAAGTTCACGCACCATCTTAATGTATGTATACTGACAATTTCTAGAGTTTACAATTTTTCTCCTGCTGTGAAGGATTGCTTTGGACCCCTAATTCTCCTGATAGCTTTTCTAAAATAGACTTATATTTGAATGTAATGACCAGCTGAGTATGGTTTTGCATGTTCTGTCCGCAAAGAACTGAATCTTAAAAAGTACTGGGTGTTTTTTTCTTTACTTGAGGTCCCTCACCTACGTTGCAATGCCCTGTGGCATTACAAGTATTGTAACTTGCATTTCATTTCAGATTCCAAAGATCTATGCAGGAAGTTTTAGATTATTTCCTTCTGCTCTTTGATCCTTTAATACTTTATTTGATCTTGGCAAAAGTATTAAGGGAGCCCAGTAAAAGTACAAAGTGACTTGATTTAGAAAACATAAGTAGATAAATCTTGTATTTTTAGATTGTATATAAAGATAAATGGCTGTAAGTCGAAATCACATTAAGTCAAAAGGTATTATATCTTTATCCAGTCCTAATGCCAGTCTCTCAGCAACTGTTACATGACACAGCTCCTTTACAGTCAATAGAATGACTATTTGCTCTAGCCAGGACACTATCCCATAATATTTATGGAAGTCCAGAAACTACAGGGAGCCCTGTGCAGAGAATTCTTCCAATCACTGCAAAGTAACTTGTTACCTTTTAGAAGATCAAAATGATGCAGCAAGTAACTTCCTTAAATTATGTCAATACAGACAGCAAACTTGATTATAACCACACCTGAAATATATTTTTTGTCCTGTTTTCCACTTTTACAGCCACCACCACCACATCTGTAGGTCTTCCACTACAGGTTGCTCCAATTTATCCTTTCTGATCACATTCCAGGATTTTCTAGGAAGAAAGGTGCATGCAGATGGTATTACATAGCTACACTGAAATTACAAAAGAGATTTTTTTGCTTCTTCCCATATGTTCATGTGTTATACGAGAGAATCCCCTCTTTGTATGGAAGAATTACTTTTTTTATATAATTTACCCCACTCTGATATAGAATAGTATTGTTGTTCTGTGCACTCATAGACATTCGCTGTAGTAATGTCGTATGTGAATTTGCTAGTCATGCTTAAGAACACCAAACAAGCTCAATACGGTAAAGCTGAAAATCGCAGTGACTGAAAACGTAAAAGAACTATTAAACCACCCACTGGTGTATGCCTCTTCTCTTCCAGGGTTTTCCTGCAAGCGTTTTAATGGTGTCATGATTAGACTTTTTAGAAATTGTGCCAGTAGACGCTAGAAGGGGACTCATGACGTTTTTACTCTTCTTCCCTGAAAGCAGTATCAAGAATATTTTGATTATCTTTGATAGATGTTTGTATAACCTGATCTTAAAGACTTCCATGCATGGAGATGCTACAAAACTCTTTTGGTACACTGATCCAGTGCTTAACTCTCCTTTTAATTAGAACCTATTCCTAATTAGGAACCAAAATTTCTTTTGCTGCAGGTCAAAGTAATTATTCTTTGTGCTATTGCTTGTGAGCATAGAGAACAGTTTCTCACCCTTTGAACCAGCTTTCTGAAATTCAAGCTTCTGTAGAATAAAAAAATCCATTTCTCCCAGCTTTCCCTCTATTGCATGATTTCTTGACCTCTGATCAGTTTAATTCTACTGTCCTGGAGCTCTGATAATACATCTGTGCCTTTCTGAAAGTGAAGTGCTAAATAGAATGTAGTATTCCAGCTGAGTACTTATTATTGTAAGCTATTGGCATAATTATTTTCCTCAACTTGCAGATTTACACATTCCATAATCAAATTTATATTTTCATGGCAACATTGTATATTGGCTCTTACTAATATCCAGATCGTCTCCATAAGCACTTATTCTCTATTTTGTGTTTGTCCATCTAATTTTTACTTTCTTTGTGCAATGCTTAACTCTTGGCTTTATTAAATTTTATTTTATGATTTTTTTTTCTCCAGTGTACTGGATCATTTGAAGTTCTGATCCTTGTTTTAGGTGCTTATCGTTCTTTTCCACATACTAACATTGGCAAAGTTTGTGAGTAATCAGTTCTCATTAACATACCCAGGGTTTTTTCGAGGGAGAGATTGTCATCTGTGTGGAGCCTTCTGGAGTTTGTCTCCACCAGGCCCAATGAAGGAAATACACATGTTCCTGTTGTGGTGGTGTCATCAGAGCAGTGTGCAAGGGCAACTGCTGCTTTTTGCTTGGTAAATGACCTTTCCAAGGAAAGTGTTAAATCACACTGATCTTTGGTACCTATATTGCAGCACAACAGATTATCTCATTAATGTTCCTTATTGCTCAGGTCACTCAATATATTATTTTTCTCATTTTCATTGTATATTTGTATTCTGAATATTTTTTTTTAAAAACTTGATAATTTATACAGTTATTCTCTCGCTCTGGTTCCAAATCTAACGAGAACCAAACTCATGAAAATATCGCCTTGAAGAAAGTGCTTAAAAAGACATTTAATCGTAATCCTGAGTTTTAAGTCAAAGTTACAGCATCAGATCTCACAGCTAAGGGGAAAATTACTTCTTCCTTCCTCTCATTCCTGTGGTAAAGTGCACTCATGAGGACATATGACAAAAAGAGGTGTCATTATGCAATGTATTCCATCAATATCCTGGCCACCGCCAGCTCTAGAGATACATTCCTAAAACTTGACATGTAATTTTAAGCATTTTTCTGAATAAGTGACTGGTTAAGTGTTTTGCAAAATTAGAGCTCAAGCCAATTTGTATTACTTTTCCATCTGCTCTATTATTTCCCATAATATATTCACATTGTTTAATTTCTAAGGTGTTTATGTTCTTGTATTAATGAATATGTTAAATAAAATTAAATCAAAGAGCTCTCCCCATAGCCACATTAGAGGACATCTCTCCCCAGATCAGATAAAACACAGAACTGTTATCTTTATTTACAGTCTTTTGTTTTCCTTTGCTCGTGGAGAGTAGTTTTCCTATTTAAGTCAGGGGAGAGCAACTTTTCATGGAAACCTACATTAGATACTTTAATATAATATGCCTTAATTTTTGAAAACTATTTGATAATCTGCCTCCTAGAGACTTATGCGTAAAATTACTATGCAGATAGGGCATATGATATGAACACAAATTTAAAAATCTATTACTCATTTATCTTTTAGTGCCTATAGATCATTTATCTTTTACTGCCTATAGATATTGAACTGGGAGTCCTGGTACTCATTATACACACTGTGATCTTTCAGTGAAACGATGTGGTGTTGATGCACAGACCACGATTTTCAGAGCTGGGTTGTAACTTCTCAGTTAAGACCAAAACTTGCTACCTCTAGCACAGGGGCCAGGACCAGGTAGAGAAAAAAGTCGTAACTAGGAGAGAGAGCCAGAGGGTGAGAGCCTTGGGGAAGCAGTCAGCAGCTACTGTTTCTGTCAGCAGCCATCACTACAGTGGTATCTGCTTTTAGGTGCCTTCTACTCTTTCCCCCAGCAGCAGCATCTGTGGATTTCCAGAGCTGTGGCTTTGGCAAAGCAGGCAGCAGGACCTGCTTTTGTTGTCTGGCACCGCACGCAGTGGAGGGTTCTGCCAGCACGAGACCTGTCCCTAAGAGTACTGCGACCAAACACTTGTTAGACCTTTAATAAGCTGGTTAAAATAATACCACTCTCTCGTATAAACAGGATCCAACCCAGATTCCGGCCAATGAAACATACTTCTCATACAACTGGTAAAACACAGGGCCCCAGTGGCACTGCTGTGAAGCGCTCGAGCGGCTGGGGGAATATGCAGTCAATCTCATTTCATTGCAAGCACCAGATGCTACCCCTCAGCTCGGGCTATGGAGGTGATAAGGCAGTGTACCAGGTCTATTTATAATTGTAACCTTTAGAGAGTTTATTTTCAGGACTAAGCTCAACAACACGATAACACCCATGGGGCTGCATCTCAGTCTGGTGGTGGTATAACACTGTGTCAGAGTGGCATGGTATAATGCGGTGTTCTCATGTCATAAACCGGCTCATATCACTTACAGATAGAAAGCCCAATACCACTAAGTGCTCTGGGGGCAGGTTGCAGTCTCCTCTTAGAGTTACTATCTGATATTAAAATGGTGTGCTCAATTGTACTTGAAAGCACCAGGATGAGCAGGGGCATCCTGAAGCACAGTGAGAAAGCAAGTGCTTAATGGCATTTCATTCTTCCATCAGTGTGCTCTATCGAGATCTATCACACACCTTTCCTAAGGCAGAATTTGTGGAGATCCGATGAAAGTAGAGATAGGTGACAGACCTCTATTATTTAATCATGTGCCTGCAACCACGATTTTGTCTTTAATTTTTGTTAGCTTGAAAAAAGGCAAAGGAAAAAAAACTATGTCTTTATCAACAGGCTCAAACCTTTCCTCCTACACATGAAAAGAACAAGGTTCTTCACTAATCTTAGTCTGCTTCCAGCTATTGTAAGACCAGAAACCAAATGAAACTTCTGAAGCTTTAAACACAGGGTAATTCACCAACTACAAGTACTGGACAAATTCTCCAGGGAAAACCTGTGCTGTGTCTGTAAAATCTTCAGAACATTTAATCTTCCTTTTTTCCTGGTTTTCATTTTTTCTCTCCCCAGTATCATGCCTTTCATCCTCCTCTTTTTTTTCTCCCCTTTTCCCTGGTCTTCCTTCCTCTCTCCCTCTCTTCAGTCCTCTATCATTATACACTTCCCATTTTTTTCACTCTTCTGTGTGAAGGTTTCAGTCCTGTGATAGGGATGGATGAAATGCTTTCACAGAAGGTACTCCAAACAGCTTAGAGGTTTCCAGCATGCTATAAGGGAAAAATCTCTCAGATGCCAGTATTCAGCCAGGATTGGGGAGCTACATCTTGCAATTCATCTCCTGAGACACCAGAGACCCCCAGTGACTTCAGCATCTGTATCCCTGGTTGGGATCCAGCAAAGCACAACCAGTGACCTCAGGAGATTGCTGTGAGGTTTTGTTAATGAATATACACAGAAACTTCCAGAGATGCAATTGCAGAATAAAGTTCCACCTATTGCAGGAGAACAAAGCTGTGCCAGGGGCCGCAGAAAGCTTTCAAGCTTTAAACAGCAATGGTTTTACTTTGCAAGCAGATTTGTATTCATTAGGTAGCCTTTAGGACCACCGGTCCATTCTAATAAGTGTTTTGATAAAGAGGTCATGTCCCCAAAGGATGTCTGATTTGGACATGTCATTTCTCCTGTAAAAGATGATTACAATAGGCAGGCATTGATTGTCTTCTAACATTCCNTAGAAATGACACTTCTCCTGCAAGGTTGTTCAGTGCTGATGAAAGTTATTAAGAGTGTTGACTCTGAGAAACAAAGTCATCTGGCTCCTAGCATAGCATAGGTACCGTCAGTGTAAAAAGATTTTGCATGTTTAGCAGCACTGCATGACCAGCAGGATTCAAACCCTCATCCAGGGACAATCCTCAAAGTCAAGGATAACAGCTCTTCTGTTCCAGCTAATGCAAGGAAGCACTGCCATGGTACTGAATATGCTTCAGTCCACGATCTCCTTATAGCCTTTCAGCTTTCAGTCTCCTGTTTCCTGTCTGTCTTTTTTGAATCTCTTTGCCAGAAAGGATATAAGCATGTTCGTTAGATATGCTGAATGTACCCATCAGTAACCAGAAAACCTATCTCTGAGCACAACCTGAAGGAGAGCCTTTCTTAGGAGTATTAATCACATAAACATTTTTGAAGGAAAGAGGCTTTTAATTGAGTCGCCTGCCTAGATGAGAAACATCCTTTCAAGTTTGAGAGAGCAACACTGATAAGTTAGCGCAAAAGTTGTACAGCTGATTTAGAGCAACAAAATTGGTGCACTTGGTGGGTCTCAGGCTAGACAGATGAAAAGAGAACCCCTTCAAAACCGCTGGCCTGATGCTGTTGATAGGAAAGGAAGGTTGGAGATGGAAGAGAACAGTGTATACAGGAGACAGGCAGTAAATATATTTGGAGGTTTTCTAGATATAAACATAATAGCAGTTTTTTTTCCAAAGATGCTAAAACAAAAGCATCTGAGGGGAATTGCTCCAGAAGATGTTTCTCAGTACCTCAAACACTGCACAGAGGAAACCCCACCTTAGGCACAGCTTGACTGCTAGAGCAGATAACCCAGCCTGCAATTTAGTTGTAAGAGATTTCAGAGATGGGCATGGAGCAAGGTGTGAGATAGCTACCTTATTCCTGGGAGTTTCCTGTTTGCTGCAGTCTCTCCCCATATCACCTGACGTCCTTGTCTTCTGACTGGATGTTGTGCATGTCATGTAACCAAGATATCATAGGATTGAGCAAGAGCCTGGCACATGAGGAGGGTCACAGCACAATGGGTCTGAGAAGGAAAGGACATAGCATCCAGGCCTTGTGTGTTTTTATTAGAGGCGCCTCCACGTTGCCTTCACAAGATTAAAGGGTTTTCAGCCATACTCTCAGAAATGATGAGACCAAATGTGGAATCTGTTACTAACTGGCAGAGAGCTGTAAAAAAATAATCTGGAAATCAGGAGAGACAAATTTTTTATTAATTCTTTCAGAGAAGACTCAATTCAGTAGAAGACAGCCCAATAGAAAATATCAACTGTAAATAAATGAAAATTTGCTCCAAATATTTCCTCCTCATCTAACTGTTTACTCAGGGCATACACTGTGATTCAATGTTTAACTACATAAGGCCAAAAAAGAGAGTTAATAGTTCCCTGTGGTCTCTTTTCTAGCTTTTTCATTTCCACTGTCCAGTTAAGTTTTCACCACTCAATTTTCAGGAGCATGGTAGGATGAACTAATTCATCTTACAACGAGGCTGTAAAGTACTCGGATACCTCTGACCCAGAGACAACATAGAACATAGATGCTCATCTTTCTTCTGCTTCTTCTCTCTCATTTGCAACTTCCTCACATTCCCAATTAATGACTTTTTAAGTGCTGGAATCCTAATTCCCATTTACACTCACTGGTCAATCTCAGTTTTAGTATCACAGTACTCCTTTCCAAATCTACGTACTTTTTACTACACCTTACTAGTAGAGCAAATTAAAGGGACAAATTAGAGTCTGATGGCCTATGAATCATTTTGCTTTCATTCTTCTTTTGTGCTGGTTTTGTTCCTTTCCTAATACTGTATCATTTTGAAACTTATATCCGGATGCTAACTTGTAAGATGAATATTGACAAAGTTATTTACACCAGTCAAACCCTTAACTAAATGACAGTAAAAAGAAAAAAGGAGAAAAGACACCTTTTTAGCCTAGGACAATTGTTTAAATAAAATAACTGCAGGAAAATAGCTATACAGTAGCATGAGTAACGTTTCCAAATGAGCCCTATTCCATATGTGATGGAGAAATGTAGGAAGCAACATATCTTTTGGCACACAATGAGAATTGCAGATACCCTGCTGCTCTTTTAAACTTGCAGCCTCCTGAAACCGCTAGGCATGCTTCAATTTTTTCTCTTTTCCTGCTGCTAATATGATTCACCTAATCTTCAGCTGGACGCAAAAAGATTATAGTCACTCCAGGTACACTCTTACTGGGAATCACCGGGCTGGTGCAAGATGCCATGCCATTTAGTGACAGTAGGAGGGAGGGGCTCATCGTAGTCCTGCTGCCAGAGCTTTCAGTATCAGAGCTGCCAGTATCTTTCAAGTTCCCAAAAAAGTCAACTCGGGTTTGCATTTGCAACCACAGCTAAAATGCAAAGCTTATTCCCATCACTCTCCTTGCAGACAGTATTACAGAATAAAAGGATAGAAGAAAAACTTGGAACATATTTTGCTTTCAGCTGTCTTCTTGGATCCCCAACATATTCTTTAGTGAATTTTGATATTGAAAAAAGTCATACAGCTAAATAAGATATTTGCTTGGTAGTGAAACAGAAGTAATTGCTGGCATTTCAGCATTAAATTAACCCTGAATTCTTCACTCAACATGTGTGGACCTGCTGGAGGGACTTCTTTCTCAGACATGCCACATTTCTGTTCTTAAGAGGGGTAATTCCAAGTTCTATAGTTAACATTTCCCTCCTTCTCCCTTCTGAAGGGTCTCCTTGTCCTGTGCCCTTTCATGAAATTAAAAGGTTTGCCCCTTTTTTCCTCTTGACTGTCAAATATTTACTTATTTATCCACTCCCACTAGGTTTTAACAGACAAAAGATATTAAAACTCCTACCTAAAATAGCAACATCACTTCTAGTGCTGCACTTTGATAACCCCCCTCAGCTTGGGAACACCTCAGAAATTGCAATTAAATCTGTTTATGACTGGGGATTATGAGCCAAGATTTCTGCTCATATAACCAATGGATTTCTCCAGTTGCGTAGTGGAATTTTGCCAACAGGAGATTTGGCAGAGAGTCAGGCTGCCACAACTAGAGAGAAGTCATAAAGGAATTTGGCAGATTTTCCTTGTATTTGTTGTTAGAGAAAAGAGAAGGAGAAAAATCTCCAACTGTAAGATCTGATTTCATTTCACTCACACTCTCCCAGACAGAAACCTAAACTTCTATTTTTTATAAGATTCACTTTCTCAGAAGAATTCCACAATCAGTTTTTCCTAGTGATGTTTTCCCCTTCAATTTCAAATAGCCTTGAAACGTTGGCATTATTGGTGCAGGGTTTGCAACATGCTCATTACTGCAAAGATATTTTGTCCCCCATGCTCCCATGGTAGAATCTTGGCCTCACCCACCTCATTCTTAACTCAGAATCAGCAACCACATTGTCACTCACATCACATTTACCTGCCTCTGGCAAGAAGAGAAAAGCAATGTTTTCTTAGAAAAATTTCTACAGCAGCATTGCCAAACATGAATTAGCCAGGACAGACTTCTTCAATTTGCTTAAACAAATTAGACTTCTAATGTCAGGTCAGGGCATACAGACTAAATATAGGGAAAACAATGTAATTAGATCTTTAATCACACGGCTTTCCTGGGAAAGGGGTCTGTGACCAGAAACACTAAGCTCAGTTATGACACGGTACCACGTGTTCTCTTAGAGCACAGCTGAGAGCTGCCTGTTCCAGGCATCGCTGCTCATTGAAAAGGAAATTCTTTGCCTTCCTTAGAGCTGATGTTGGTTGCAGCCACATTTTCTTTGAAAACTTTTGGGGACACATAAAGGGACAAAGGAATCGACTGTTTGCTTATAGTGAAACCATATCTTTATAAGGCTTTAGCTTTAAATAAAATATGACCACTGTTATATAGATACTGTTGTCTCAACCTGAGGCCCAGAGTGCAGGGCTTTGTGTGGATGTGGCCTTCAGCCTCATGCGTGCAGGCAGGAAGTTTTCACTCTCTGGATGAAACCCCTCTGCATAAATCATCTGGAATGAAAAAGTAAAAAATTATAGTAGAAATGGCAAGCAGAAACCTGTTTTGAAGTTTGCCAGCCCTGTCACCCATGATGATTTTAGGGGTAAACTGGCAACAGAGAGGACATCACAAAAATAAATTGTGTGGGACCAGCCCTCCACTGCTAGAATTATATTAATCAGGGGTCTTGGCTTGATCTGTATATTATATAGTCAAGGATTCTTGGCTGTTAAACATGCCCAAATTCATCTATCCTTTATCACCCTCTGTAGCAAAAGGCTGGAAGAGCAAATAATTCCCAAGTGCTTCCTTGTTTTTGGTATGTAGCTTCTTCCCTGTTGGACCACTACATGTGTGCTGAAGACATGACAGTTGAGAATTATTTCTATGGGAAAAATAGCCTCCACAGGGAACATGTTTTTTCACAGTTCTCTGATACCCCTATACTGTCTGTAAGGGGACTTCAAATACTCATGTCTAACAATATAAAAACCCACCATCATTTGCACTATCAAAATACTAAATTCTGCATCTTGGTGAAGATTTTAAAAGTAACAGAAACTGAGGGGTTTTCAATTTATGTTAAATTCAGTGGAGGATTTTCCTCCAAAGATTTGCTTTGCATGGTCAAATTTTTTTTTAAGTATCTTTTAAAACAAAAATATATTTTTCCACTTTTAGATGGAGAATTTACACTATAATCCTGTAAATTCTTATATACACCTAAACCAGTAAAATAAACCCTTCAATAACTCCTAACTGAAAATTACTTCAAAATATTTTCTGAATGTTTAATACAATTCTGTTATAGCTATATCCAAAGTCTTTCTCCCTTCTTACATTCCTGTGTTCCTTAGTTCCTCATGTCCAGCGAATATTTTGAAGGCAGCAATTTATTGCAAGATAACAGTTCTTCTGATATGAATACCAGTTATGCAGAAATGTGAATAATAAAATTCATTTTTCTGAAGATAACCGGTGAAATACATCTTAACTAGTTATAGACATTTAATTAATTCCAAATGCTTAAGCCTTTGTAAACCAGAACTGAATTTGACAATTGCTGTAAACAGTGAAATTAACTTGGATGCCTCCATGAAATAGACTGTGTGAAACTTCTGTCTCTCTGGTGCTGTCAAATATCCAGATAATATATTTGCCCTTTTAGACCAGATGTGGTGTCTGATATTGTACTGAACTTTATAATTCAAGGAACTTCTGCTAGCGTTGATCATATTTTCCCTGACAAATATGAAACCAGCCATGAATTGTGACGTCAAATTGGCTTCAAGAAATCCAATAGTCTGGAAGAGTAGCTGAGTCTTTTGCATCTTTAATGATGGTGTAATAGTACAGAAATACTTTTGACTTATATAACACCTTTTAGTTAGGTTTCACAAAGTCTCTTACATGTAAAGATATGCTCTAGGGTGCTTTAAAATGCAAACTTCATGTAGGAGATGATGTGCTGTTCTCCTTACACTCTATTAGCATCATAGTCTCATTAATACTATGTGGCAATTTAAAATATTACTTTTTTGTGTTGAATATATGATGCATAGAGCCTGATCTTTCATTCTGCCTCCCTGATTACACTCTACAGTTTCTCTGTTTTTAAAGAGCAGATAGATGTCTATGCAGGGAGCGTTTGCTATAGGCAAGCCATGCAGATAATTAACCTTGGTATTGTCTCATGTCTCTCAGTGTAAAATTTTCACTGAGCGGATTTCAGGTAATTCATCCAGCCCACTTCACTTAATAATACCTCTTTAACATGCTCTGCAATTGTATCATTTGTGCTGTTGAACTCAGCCATTTTCCTTCCTTGTTACTCATTTCTCCCCAGGGAATGAGAGCTGTCTCACTGACCACAGGGTTTCTCTCTCATGGCGACCACTGCAGTCTGATGTCATGTTATTTTCAGGAAGAATTCATCTTCCAACCTAGGCCACCTGGGAAGACTGGTAGAGCTGGTCCTTTTCCTGCAAATATGAAGCAGAAGATTGGACAGGGAGGTCCATATTTTGTGCCCCATTCTCTGGTTCTTCTGTTGTACCCATCCAGCCTCCAGAGACTCCAGCAGCAACACTGCTCAACATCTGGCAGAAGGCACCAAAGGGATGCCCTGGCTTATGCAGGTCGATGACTGCCCCACTGAGCTTTGGTTTTGCAATTTCCAAATCCTTACAAACAGGTTGCAGAGAATGCCACCATTCCAAACCTCAGTATTTATGTGAGGTACCTGCACATTTTGATGAGCATATTCTTCCTCTTTCCTGTAATGGGAACTGTCACTATGAGGCAGAACACAAAACTCTATTTACCTCACCCCATTTCAGCTCAGATCCAGCTCCTGGCAACTATGGGTCGCTTTTACTCTTGTGCTCAACTGGTCTTATTTTTCTGAGGGAAAGAGTCTTTTCTCAGCATTCTTCTCTTCTCCTTCCTCTCTTTTGCTTTTTTAAATGGTGTGGTTATTTAAAAAAGTGGGTTTCTTACGCAGCTGTGACACTCCCAAACCACTGCCACCTGACTCTAGGTTACCTCTTAATTGCTCTCTCATTTTTGCAATAAGCAGATCCTAAGTTTTTTGAAATCTACTGATAGGCAAAGACTGACTCCTGTTTATAGCAGCAAAAGAAACTATCTTGGACAAGAAGGAGTGCTGACAGGGGTGTTGTTACTGCCCTATGCAAACTGCAGTAAGGGGTTCTGGTAGGATGGTGAAATAGCATTAAGATTCTCATACCTGTCCACATTTGAAAAGGAGTCACATAATAGCCCCATAATGTCAGCAGCTAGGATTATAAAGGGAAAATAGTTAATACACTTAGCAGGCTGCCTGAATCAAAGGCATCCTGGTCTGATAATAGCTATTTTGGCACAGCTTCACTTCTGTAGGAATGTTTGAAGAGTCCTAGTTCTGTTTCAGTGCAGAATAAAAACCAGTATTAAGACCATCAAAGCTGCCCTCAAACAGAATGGTTTCCTTCTGACAAGTGGGAAATAACATGCCAGACACAGATCCTGTGTGCAATAAATGGATGTAAATGAAATTAAATTCAGAAAGTGACATCCCCTTCAGGGAGAGTTTCCATGTGTTCAAGCACATGATACTATGCCAGGATCAAGTGTATACAGAAGTGGAATAGTAAAAATATAACTCAATTTTAGTGAGGTATTTCAGATAGCTGTAAAGAATGCATTTGTCAGTGTATAGGGTGACTTTGATAACAAGGTCAATGACCGGAAGTAGAAGGAAAAGAAGTCAAGAGTAAATTTTAGAGACTTTAAAGAAGAGATGAAATCTTTTAAATATAAGCAGATATAAACAAACTAAAAGATTAATGGGAAGATTATGTAGCAGAAATTAAAATCTTTGTTACTGTGATATAAACTGAAGGGAAGTTGCATTGAAGAATGTCAGGACACAAACACAGTAGTGGCTAAGAAATCTCTATATGTGTTATAGAATCATTCTTGTAACATCTAGTTCCTTTGTATTTGTTCGACATGCATTTGTTGTCATGCTTTTTTTTTATTATTTTGCAGCAAAATGTTTTTAAATACACAGGAGAGTTAGAATTATCCTCAAAGCTGGGTTCCAAACCATACTCTATCACTGACTTCCTTGGCTTTCCTTCGGAAAAAAAGTTCAGAGCAAAGTTTTCTTATTTTTATTTTACTTCATCTATGAAAAAAAGATTGGTGTCCTTGCTTCTCATACCCAAAGGGAATTCCTCAGTGTAAATTAACTGCAAGGGGAGTTTATATCAGTCACTTTCCTTCTCAACTTCAAAGAGGAAGCACAGACAACAAATCTCTTTTATACCAGCCTTCCAGACTTGGAAAGTTCTTTTAAGGGACACCAAGCATAAGGGCTGTTCTAAGATACTACTTCTCTGTGACTGACCATGTAAATTAGTTTGCTATAACCATATCCCTGAAGAAAATCTAACTCTCTATGGCTTTATTCCTTAATTACTTGCCTGTAACAAGTAAGTTTTATTACAGACAGTAATATTTCCTTTCTCCCATCCTTATTTATCTAGTAGATAGACTCATTGGGAAGGAAGTTTCCTTCTTCAAATATTCAAGGGCAAGATGCTCAGGCACTGGTATAATTGAATTAAACCCACAACAGAGTTATACTGATTTATCTAAGCTGGTGATTTTGCCTTGAAAATTTTAAAGGAACACATTAGGTTCCTGCTAGGTCTTTCATCCCAAAGTGAGGAATAAATCTGTTCTGCCCTGAAACAGATTTAAGAAATACTACATCAGTCCAGACAAGCAGCATGTTGAAAACTCAACACTCCGCAAGCCTTTGACGGTGTTTAATACTGTCTTCGGCATGCACCCTGTATCTCGTCACTTTGTTGCTTTCCATTAGTTTCTGAAAAGTTAATAACACTGTCAAGACAATCATGCAGTTACTAGACAGTGTCAGTTCCTATGCCTTTCCCCTACCATGTTTCAGGTTTTTTTGAAGCAAGTGTACTGTCTATATACATTGGAGTCTTAGATTAAACTCTCTATTAGAATCATTGTTTAGCCAGGAACTGTGTTACCTGAAAGTAATTGAAACTTGGAGAAAGTTGTGGTTGTGAATACAGAAGAACACTAATGAACTGCAGCTCCTTCTCAGTCCATAAGCTCACAGAAAAGTTACTCTTGTTGAGGGAAAAGTTCACTTTCAGATTAGGTTTTGGCTGAAGCTAAGATTGATGTTTGCTAGTGGAAAATTACTGATTTATCTAAAATGAGAAATGACCTTAATATTAACTTAAAGCTCAAAGTAAATCCATTTTCAGTTATGAAAAGATTCAGTTCATGTGTGCATTTATCCTTTTGTTATTTATCCATACATGGAAATACCAACAGAGCAAAATAAAGACTGTTCTCATCAATTTAGTTCAAAGAACGGGAGAAATAGGAACTCTCAGAAATATCAAGGAAATAAGTGATCAAAATATCAGGGAATGAGGCCAATGACATTTCAAATTATGCTAAAAAGTGGAGAACTATTCAGCAAATGAATTTCTACTACATTTTGGTTCATTGTGACAAAATAAGTGATTTTCATAAGAATTTCAGTAAGATTTGTTTACCAAGATTCAGAGAAAGTCAGACTATCTTCAGGCAGAATTCTGAAATCTTGGATGCTTATCTAAATTCAATTAAGCACTTGAAGGGTCACCTGCTGCAAATTCAAGGCAAAGCCTTCCCCCAAAAAAGTCAATTAAAAGTGCAAACAGGTCACCTGCTCTCTGTGACCTTACATGAGCAGGAGGGTAGACAAGATGACTTCCAGAGGTCCCTTCCAACCTTAACCATCCTGTGAGTCTATCTTTTTTAATGCTAGTATCATAAGTTCACCCTGATCTTTTTAAAAAGTACAGTATTTTCTCTTTTTTGTTCAGATATTAGCACTGAAAATTAAAGAGACTGTAATCCAGCTGTCTGGCACCTTCAAAGGTGGTGCATTAATGTGTTCCATGATTTTAAAGGTTAAGCTGGTATGAGTATTTGTGTGCTTCTAATTTTATGTGCAAAGCCTCAAATTTTCTTTGTCAAAACACTTATTGAGTGTTGAGGTACCTATTCACTGTTGAGGTGGTAGGACAGCAGGACTATAGAGCATCCTCAGAGTTGCTGAAGCTGCTTGTCACATCTCTTGGATGTGGAAAGACAGTACTACTGGAAGGATAGTAGCAGTTCTAGTGGCACCCTTCTCCGAAAAACCTTCGGAGGAGGTGTGGCAATGAAAGGAATGTGTGGGCTGGCACCCCAGCCTCTGGTAGCATTTGTCAGTCATTGGTAATTCAGAAGGATTTCAGAGACCACAACTTCAGTGTCAGGGGGATATGGGTCCTAACAAATAGCAAAACACACATTTCCTCCTCTCTTTTTAGCAGGTTTCAATAATTTTAGGCTACAGCCCTAGGATTTCTCTGTCCAGAAACCTCTCATCCTGGCTACATATCAAAATTGCCTTTCAAGCATGAGCAAAACCCAACCACTCATCCAGGCGTGCTGCGTGTTCACAGACTCTGAGTCCAACAGAGTTATGGAAATATCCAAAGCGTAGCTATGATGAATGCCTGAAGACTCGAACTCATATCATCCCTCAGTATAGGCCTAAATATGCCATGCCTGAATTGTGAGTGGGGAGATACAGCCACAGATTAATCTCTTCAACTGGTTCTTTTATCACGTATCTCAAAGGCCAAAGCTCAGTAGGCAAAACATGTCTTCTTGCAGAGAAACTGTGACTTTCATGGGATAATTTAGATGACACCTACCTGAACTGTGCTGTTCAATATTTTCTGGAGTTTGTGTCTATCGATTTATTGTAACTGACAGCCTCTACTGCTCCTACTTTTTCTTGTTTTAAGAGTTCCTTAAAACTGTCATATATGAACAAAAAGCTTCTCATCTTAAGGCAGAGGAAAAGTGAGGAAAAGGATTATGGGCCCAGCTCAAACAAGTGGACACAGGGAAAAAACACAAGTATTCGTACTTTGTAATGACACTACCCTAACTTTACCTTCAGTATATTTTTTTTCTGATAAAGTATTCAAACTAGAAAAGCATATTTATGTGCAGAGTCAAATACACAAACAAGCGCACTGTATACATGTATAGATGCATATATATAAATACATATAAACATACTTGAAGGGCAGGTGTGAGTGAATTGAGTTATGAGGTATGAAGCCTGGCTCACCACTGCTTTCTTTCAGTGTTATGCTGCTCTAATACAATTTAATTTTCATATAGACACACCAGTATATAAGTGAACTAGTATAGAAAAGGTCTATACGCCACATGTTGCAGGTATAGGGGAAGGCCACAGTGGTAGTAGCGTTGACTTCTGGAGTTTAAGTATCTTTGTATCAGTCTTAGGTTTCCCCTAGGAATACAGCACCATGATTCCCATGAGAGCGCTCATGGCACTGACAGGTCCTCACAGTGTGTAGCAGAGCAGCAGTTAGTGCTAGGAGATAGGAGTCACTGCACCTAGTGCTATGATACTGTAGACATAGGCTGTAGACCATGGGAGCAACAGACATGTATTTCCAGGATGGTCTCTGACAAAAGACAGTCCAGATGTCAAAGTGTGTTTGTCAGAAAAAGGGATCTGCATTGCTCTGTGTAACAGCAAGTTGAGGTAGGCAGCACTTCTTTGGGGGCTACAGGAGTTTCCCATCTTTCAATATCCCCTACCATTTACACGGCTGAAGAGTCTAGAGCTTAACAACAAAGAATTTTAATCAAACTGCTTAATCCAAATAACCACTGAACAGAAACTGCAGTAATAGAGTTACAGAATAGAACTACTGCCAGGAAAATGAAAACAGGTTTTAAAAAGAGAAACACTAGGAGTGGAAAGACAGCTTTGAAGGGAACTATGTTGCACTGACCAGCACTCCCTTGCAGGATTTTAGCAATTCAATTAGAAGTCTTTACAGGGTTAGCAGCTCATCTTTGGAAAATACACCTCTATCCTACAATGCCTGCTGTTGACGCATAATATCTGGTTCTGTATAATCAGGATTTCTCTGTGGCTCAGAGGGCAAGTGAGCCTGAGGCTCTCACATCTGCTAAAGAGCATTCGAGGTTTAATAAGTGGAGCAAGGATAACCCATGGAGAGAAATTATGAACACCAGCATCTAGTCCTGGTATGGGAGAAGAGAAGGAAAACAAGCATGCATGGGAATTAGAGCTAAAGGGACTTGCTCCCAGTGGAGAAGTTGTCTCTCAGGGCATATTGTTGAGTTTCTGGGGTAAATAAGTTTCAGTGTTGCTTTTTCAGCCTTTGAGATGAGCTGCATGGAACTGCAGGGAGGCAGGCAAGAAGGAAGCAATGGGGGAGGCTGGGGTTTGGGAATGAAGCAGTTGTCTAATCCAACAGATGGTCAACTGGCAATGTTTTTCCTCAAGCAACTTCCTATAGAGGAGAATTCAGCTGGAGTCTGAACCATAATAAAAAAGTGTTATGAATTTAACACTGATTTGAAGGGGAGAGGGTCATTACTGGTCTCTTAAGTAAGTATCTGGAGCTTTTATCTATGCTGATAAAACTGACATTTCTCAAGTGTCAAAGTGTTCAGAGATATGTCTGTTTTTCACATGGACACAGCAAGCAACGAGGCACCACAGCTTGGACTGTGAAAGTATATGAGTTTTTCACTTGTAAGCTATGGCAGACCTCTCCATCTCTATTTACTATTACAGAATGTAACTGTTGAATACCCCAGAAAATCGAAATGGAATTTATATTTCACCCAGTTTTCACTGGGAAGTCTAGTTCGTTTGAAACAGGCTCTATATTTGCAAAAAACAGGTTATGAGAGATGATGAGTAGGAATCAGGCTTTGAATATGTTGTGAAACATTAAATCAGAGGCATGTTGTGTGGGTAGAGCTTTGCAGAGAACTGTTTACACTGCTGCTGTTAAAATTCCTCTAACTCATCATGGGTAACCACAACCTTCAACAGTTCCCTTAACTTGGCTGTAAAATGTGTAAAATTAAACCCATCTGCCCCATGCAGTTAGAAAAGAGCTTTCAGAATTTATATTTGTGAAAGGCCTTTGTATACAAGTGATTTTCTGAACTGCAATATACAGCAATATTCTACACTGTCGGCAGTAAGAGCAACTAAACCCAAACCAAACCACAAAAGCGTGGTTGTACTGACTCTTTCCAATTACAGCAACGACGATGGGGGATAAAAGCAAGGCAGATGAACACTTCTAATATGAAGTTGGGTAACCCAAGAGGATGGAAAGGTGAATGGAAGAGCGGTGGTAATTTAGAAAATGAAGTGGCTTCTTGATGTTATTTCACTGTGCAGTTTTGTAACATCTGAAAGTATAGTAGCTGCAGCTGGAAGAAAGAAAAAACAAAATCCTAATTATAGTTTACTCTGTGGCCAAACTCCTTAGTCATATCTGATCTAGTTTCCCTGATCTGATGGCCTCATATTTCATCACTGAAAAATGAAAACTCCCTTTCCACTGACTCAGATCATTCTGCTGGAGGGTGGCACTGGTATCCTTGTGCCTCACCTGATGTGATTCATTCACGCTATTAACAGTCAGCATAAACCTGCCACTTCCAGGATAAGTGGGAACCTGTCAGCATGAAACACTTCAGAGTTTTGTACAGGCCAAATTTAGGGAGAAAAATAGATTTGGGGGGAGGTAAAAAAGTTTAATTAAATATTTAATTTCTGTCATATGCAAAAGGCTAGTGTAATTAAACCAAAAACTGTGAATACATACATATGTAGCTTTTGCTGGCATCAGATGCCAACTTATGGGGGAAACATCTATTGTTTGTTAGCAGAGAAGACACATATGGCAGTCATCCAAAACCCCACTTTCCATTTCATGTAGGCACAATACCCAAAAGAAGCATTTCTGCCTAAATTAGCTGGCTATTCTTCCTAATGACTTTAATGATTAATGCATAGAGGTAAGCTCCTCCAGAGAGAGACTATGAGGAAGTGCCCAATTTATGTGCTCAAAGCCACCTCGCAGAGGCTCCTCTTTCCTTTAGCTCTAGAGAAGACAAGCCAGCTGATTCACATGACCGAAACTGGGAGCGATGAACCCCCCTCCTCCCTGTTACATCTCTCTGCTCATACATTACTGCAGTTTCTCAGGGAACAGCGCTACTGTAGGGTTAACTCAGGTTACCAGAGATGGAGACATGCAATTAAAAGCAATAAAACCTCTGTGTCTTATTGAGTTACAGCTCATCAACTGATTAGAGGTAACTTGTTAAGCCTCAGTAACTCAATTGCTTCCAGTCATGTGCATGTACCCTTAGAGGCAGCTTGATTCCTCTGGAGCTGGCCTCCCTTGGGCAAACATGGTCACCCTGCAAACATTGAAGCTGCGGGAGGAGACTAGCTAGTGACACGCTTTGTGCAGGCATTAGCAGCGAGTGGCTGAATTCTCCCTTGCCAGTTTGAAAATAAGCATTACTCAACCTCTGTTGCAGCATGGCAGACTGGGCACCAGACGTTAGCAAGCCTCCACATCCAGAGATGCAAGACACCAGGCACTTCAGTTCATCCACCAGCACGGATGCAAAACACAGCAAAGATATCTAAATCATTGCTTAATTCAAGTTAGAGACTGCTCTGTGTGTGCAGGAGTTCAGCCAGGAACAATGCTAGCGTTATACCTTATGCTAACATTTCACTGAGGACAAGCTCTCCTCAGAGAAAAATTAAACTGCAGTGACATACAGACTCTTAGCACTCCACAGAGAACACCCGCAGGATTTTTAATGCCCTTTAATTCACACCATTAACTGATTCAGTTTGCGTTTGCCTCTTGTCCCCAGGTAACCAAGCCTGCAATGAAGGTTAGTGCACCATGAGCTACCTGCCTGCAGTGGCAAAGATGAGATGAGATGAGGTCCCCTTGAAATCTGAAAGGTGGCATGCATTTTGCCACAGAATTCTCTCATCCAAATAGGGCAAGATAATTCAAATAAGCCAAGTTAATTGGAACATTTAGTTTCATCAACTTTCTCCTATTTGTTGTTATAAAAGGTGTTCCTGTTCCACAGATGTTTAGCTGTGCTTAAACCCAAGATTTTGGGGTCCTATTACCAGGCTATTAGGCTCCATTTCCTCATCAACATAAGATTCTATCCTCCAGTATTGAATTGACAACAACAGCAAATAAAGGCAGCACTACCATAATCTATCAAAAATATTTTAATGAAAATGAAAACTAGACGCAGTTAAGAAAACGTGTTAAGCAGAGTGTCAGCAATAAACCTTGGCCCAAGATTATTTAATAAAATCAAGTGAATTTCTGAGTTCATGCAGAAAGATGTGGTGTCTTTCAAAAATACACACCTCTTCACCCCTTCCCTAGCACACTATAGGAAGAGTGCTTACATAGATGTGTTTGCATGGATATTCTTCAGCAAACCACGTGAGAGTCTTAAGATACTCCAGGTTTTTTCTACTAGAAAACAGAGTAAGAGAGAAATCTAAAAATTTTTGCCTGAATCTCTTCCTTAAAATTTTAGAATAACACAGAAACAAAAATAATTTTTTTTTTTTAAAAAAAAGATGGAAACAGGATGGTTTTCCTATGACAATAATTATAGGATATTTCAAATAGAACATTTCAAACAAAACATTTTTTTTAATCAAGAAAAAAAAAAAACCTAACATTGATATTTCCAGTTGTCAGAAGTACTGTAGATATTTTTGAATATCAAATATATCAGCCTTTCAACATTAATAATCTTCACTTTGATCAAGAGAGTAAACATTTTGCAGTCAATATTTCCAAATTGAGACTGTTTTCTACTTTCTTTTATGTGAAAATAGTTGAGATGTCAAAAATTCATCACTGTGGGTTGAAAACTAATTATTAATATTTCCTACAGAGAGACAATTTAATTTTCCACATTTCTCTGACTGAGAAGCTATTCAGACCACCGCGTACTTTTATAGCATGCAGGCTTTGAAGTACCTGAATACCCTCCTGTCCTATTAAGACTTGCTTTATGTTCTGTGTAAGCAAAAACTCTCCACCTCCATCCCTCAGTTCTCCTCAGACCCCGAACTGTCAAGGAAAAAACTTCTTAAAGAGATAGTAAGCCAACAGAAATAATATAATGTCAAACCTCAATATAAGATGAGTCAAATAAATGGACCTGGATTAGTTGTTTTTAATTAGTTGCAATTATTAACAACCTAAAGAAGTCAAAAAGCTAAAGGGAAATATTGAGTCAGCAAAATCAGCCAATAGCAGTGGTTAGATTAGCCAAGAAAGAATAAGTAGGGTTCCAAAGTACTCCTAAAGACTTACATCGCATACCAAGGGGATATGCAGGTACCTAAGACTGTCCATGTACATTGATAGGATTTGAAATCAAAGTAAACTTTCTAGGGAAACAAAATAACAATCAAGAACTCCTAGTTAATCAGAAACAGAGCACTGATGAGGGAAGAAGTGAATAAAATGGAATGTAAAGCAGCTTATCCACAGTGTTTTCATAGAATCATATAGAATCACAGAATGGTTCGGATTAGAAAGGACCTTAAAGCTCATCTAGTTCCAACCCCCTGCCCTGGGCAGGGACACCTCCCACTAGACGAGGCTGCTCAAAGCCTCATCCAGCCTGGCCTTAAACACTTCCAGGGATGGGGCATCCATAACCTCCCTGGGCAACTTGTTCCACTGCCTCACCACCCTCACAGTAAAGAGTTTTCAGTTTTCAGCCCTTTTGTCTTGGGTTTCAGTTGTCCTTAAGAAGGAAAAGTCAGAAATTGGAAGATTTAAAGGCACTAAGGGAATATAATCAGTATAAAAAGGAATTGAAGAGTCTAGGAGAATCTACTCTGAAAAAAAAAAAAAAGGAGTTATATCAATCTTGATAGAGTTATAAAAACAAATGAATTCCATAGAGAAGGCCAAATAGAGATGTCTGTTTACTCTGAGTTCAATAATACAGGATGCATTAATAAGCAGCAAATGTACAACAGGGGAAAAGAAATACAGTTTCATGCAACATTTAATTAAATTAGAGCTTCTCACTGCAGAGAAATTTTACTGACACTAAAAGCTTGGCAAGATTTTTTTTAAAAAAAGATTGTGTTTGTATGAATTACATGGAGTATGCATTCCTATGTTTTGGAAATTGGTTGACTACAGAAGATGCATTATTGCTGAATGAGGTACATGGCTGGAAACCTGTGGCTTGATCCCATTATCAGTAAAGTATATGTAGAGCTTTTAGGATGGGAAGAATTTCAAACTCCTGCCCTGCTATGACCTCACTACTGTAAAGGTCAAGAGTACTTTGTTATTGACTTTAAATGGTAACAGAACAATGAAAATTCTGGGCGCTTTGGGGGAATTCCTTCTTTAATTCTCACTCCCAGTCATTCAATGGCAACCAAGGTGGAGAAATCTATTGACCTTTTCCAGTATGCAGCAAAGGGCATCTAAATACTTCNATAAAAACACACTCAGAAGCAAAAGTTGAGCAATCTTAAGATCAAAAACCCTATTTTGAAATATACTCTATTTTACCTTACATAGGTTGACAAGGCCCCAATCCCAAAACTGTTGCAACACAGTGGAGAAAACCCCTCTGACTTTAGTAAGCTTGGATCCAGCTCCAGAAATAAATTTAATTTATGACATAGCCTTTTCCTTTGATCAGAAATCCAGTTTTATATGTTCTTTATCAATCCCAGGTGACATTCATTTGCATCTCTAGATACTTATCCTTTATCAATATAGTTTGGCAAAGCTGGGGAGAAGTGTCTGGAAAACTTTTATCGGTCTGCAGAAGATCTACAAATGGAAAGTTTTGTTGTAGTAATAGCTCTGAACAGATACCGCTGATATGTGTCCAGAGGTACTGTGTAGTACTGTCTCATATTAAAATTTCATAAAGCAAAGAATTAATAAAACATGAGATTTGGCCTATCCTGTTTTCCACAAGACTAACTGTTTTCTAGGAAGTTTTTCTTTTCCAAGCCTGGTTTCAAGCAAAGAATCGCTCTTCTAAATGTCTGTGGTGTTCTGCCACTCTTCATTGTTATACTTCTCTCTTGTTTCTCTTTCTTCTTAGTTTCTGGAAGTCCAGTTTTTAGGCCTAAGTGCAATTTTTAGTTGTAAATAAATTTAGACTTGGATAAATTCCCCAAGTGAAAGTGGTGAAGGGAGACCACTTTATCTCCTGTGATATACTTCTGACAAGGTATAATTAAAATATTTTCATGCTGGCTTGCCTGCTCTGTCTGCCTTTCAAGAATGATGAAGTCTATCAAGCTATTATTTGTCTCCACATTGTGTGAGGAAAGATTAAGCCACTGAGGTGTTCAATATCAGTAAATGATCTGGAACTCCATAAAAACATCAATTATTATGCAGTTGAAGATGTCTTAGTGCTCTCTGAGGAAACTGGAGTTTTGTCTTGGTTCCTCTAGTGATGGAGTGTGGGGATGACTGTCTCCAGAGACAGAGAATGTGTGTACAACTAAAATGTAAGCTATGGGACTGTGCAGAAAAGGGGGTGTTTTGTCAGTTATTTATTCAGATATACTGTAAGAGAAAAGGAATCCAAGTCAGTGCAGAAAAAGGTGCCCTACTCAGATCTCTGAAAAGATGGGCTCTTCTGCCTGAACCCCTCCATTTTAGGACTCTGCTATCTTCAATGCAGCTCTGCTTATTTACAGCCAAAGAGGATATGAAACATCTAGCAGGGACATGTATCACTAACTTCTCTTTAGAGGCTCTGATGTCTCAGCATTACGGTAGCACAGGAATACCACTTCATATACAACCGGGGAGATACCACAGGCTTCACCTTTAAGACTCTCCACCATTCCCTAAGTCTTTTCCCTAAGTATAAAAACAGTTTGAACAAAAGCAAATAATATATTTGCATTTGGTGTAAATTGCATATAAGCCTCAATGTAATTATAACATACAAAAAATAATGTTAGTGACCGTAAATTACACAACAAAATAACAGAGGACATCTTAAACTTAATTCTAACTAAATAAAAGCATTACTCAGTTAATGAATGATTCATGATTCATATTTCTCAAGTTGCCAAACATTACCTCAAATTATAGATTGGGTACATCCTTTCACCACTATTAATAATTACAATTATGTCAGTGTAAGTAATTTCAGCTACAAAAGCCAATAAGTTATCCCCTCTAAGCCTTCCTGCCTCATCCGCAGAGTAGGACTAAGCTAAGGTCCCTGGAACACACAAGGGTGCACAGGGGGAGTGCATTTTTTCAAGAGAAAGGCATCTTTGTGCATTGTCAGGGGTGATCTCAGCATGCCTTGTGCTAGACAAACAGTGTTGGATGATAGGAACATAGGACTTGCCCCATGAGTTTTTAATCCTCCCTCTGCTAGTGTCCGATACCACTGCAAATAACCTTCTCAGAGATACCAGAAGCTCCTACATACTAGGATGCAAAGCTGTTACTAGGAGAAAAAAATAAGACAACGAAAAAAATCAAACCAGCCCAAAATCTCTGTATGTCAGACTGCTTAGAAATTGTCCTAATCTGAAATCCAGACACAGGTGAGTTAGAAGACCAGCATGCCAGCTCCCCATGCACTTTGCAACCTTGTATTATGAAAATTTTACACATACTTGTTATGAGCAGGTATTTTCAGTCTTTTTTAAATGCGAATGTGTCCTTGATCATAAACCTCTCTTGTGGCAGTGAGCTCTGCAGCTCTATATGCAGTACATGAAAATCCATCTCCTTGTACTGGATTCATAGCTATGGAGTTTCAAATTTCTCTAAAGTCCTCTTATTAGAGAGGGAGGGGGCAAAATAAGTGTCCAGGTTAACCTCCATCTGGCAGTGAGTGCCTTTCATGTGATCTGTGTATCCCCTTTTTTTTTTTTCCTCCAAGGTAGCGTGGCAGCCTTTGATCTCTCAGTAGGTAAACTAAATAAAACTTGGTAGAGAAGGAAGAAGTGAAAGATATTTTGATCTGAAATGCTCAGGGAGAAGAATCTTAACATGCTGTAGCCGTTATACAGCTTGGAAACAGATGCTTAGAGTACCTTGTGGCAAACACTGGAATGAAGCTTTTCTTTCCCTTGTAGTTAAACTATTTATTTATTTACTCACTTGTTGGACAACAGGGAGCATTTAAGCTAACTTTTGAGGTAATGAAAACCATAACTGAACCAGGATATGAAAAGAGGAATGTAAGTTGTGCTTGGATCTTTTCTAACAGGGAATTTTTCATAACTCCACAGAAAAATAAGGAGTAGGAAAGTTTCTTCTTTAGTAAAGAGCAAAAGGCCTCTGCTTGCTGTAGCTTACAGATATGGTAAAGAGGTAAATAACAGAAATCTTACAAAGAACCAGGATTACAAAATGTAAATATTGTGGAGTTGTAGAAGTATCTCTTTCAGGATTTGAGATTAGCTAGATAGTTTGATTTGGGTTTCTGAAACATATTAACCAGAAAGGTTTATTGACCTTTCTAGAGCTGGGCATGGTTTAGTCTCATTAAGTGCTAAAAATCAAGGCCCTCTTTCTTCATGTCGAAAGATTGAAGAGGCTAAAGTCTCTCTGCTGTTGATTGAAATAGATACTGAACTGCCATAGTGCCTGCCATCACTTCATTCACTGACCTTTTGCCTCAGTTTGACTCAGGGTGAGAAATTGAGCCACTGCTTTCATAGAAATTTCCACTTTATCTTCTACTGCAATGTGCTGGAAATTTTATCCCTTTTCTGTTCCCTCTCCCCTCACAAAACACACAAATATATTCTTTTTACTCCCAGGTGAATGTTGACACACCTCTGGAGTACAAACAAATTTACACTACTTTAGTAGTAGATAAACTCCATTTTGCTGTGTCTACCCTCAACTATATTGCCACTGCAAACTACTTGGGTTATACTATAGCTTTTATTCCCCACCCAGAATCCATCTGCTATTGTTCTGGCATCTCAAAGAAACAATGCGTAGCTGCCTGACCTGCCAATGCAATGCATTTGAGGAACGTCCAGTTGCAGTCGTCTACTCCGTGGCAACAAAACAAAAAGTGAGGAGAATAAATTATGGGGGAACCCTTGCAGTTTTATGACACAGTTTATTTGCCATGAGCTGGCTACTGCTGGATCTCTCCATCCCCAAGAGAGCAGGACTGCATGAAGATTTGACTTGTAACCCAGCACAAGATGAATAGGCAACATTAGGGAAATGACACTTGCAGCTGAGCATAATAAAAAGCATCTCACAAGGGAGGCTGGATGGTCAACTTTATTGCCATCCTGTTTACTCCATTCATTTCAAGGTATTTATAGGACACTTGATTGACTGTCATTTTTCTCCAGATGAGGTTGCACAGTATGTTGTGAAGGGGAGATGAGACAAAGATGAGAGATTGGAATGCTCCCTAGGATTAAACTGGATAGCAGAGACTAGATGGCACAGTTCAGTCTTTGGCATGGTGGGTATTGGTGCTCCACATCCCGGGGCACCGAGGGTGCTTGGGTTAGGAGCCTAAGAGAGAGCAGAGAGAAAGACTTCAGGATGCTAATTCAGAGCTCTGAAGAGTCAAATCACTGTGAAAGAACCTCTCTGTCTTTATTCATTGCAGAGCTGAAGATAAGGCTGCTACCTCAATTGTACCACAATTAAACATCAGCTGCTATAGATATGAAAACTCTCTTCTCCATCCTTCTTTTGTTCTGCAGTAATTAACCAGTAAACCAGTAACCATCGCTGGCAGCCAGGTATTGAACTGCAGGCTGGCACAGCAAGGCCTTTACACCTCTGTCATGATACCATTCCACCTGCATGGCTTTTAATCTTACCTGTGGACAAGGACTTTCTCCTAATTTATCCCCTCTTTGGCTTTCACATTTTCCTACATTTTTCTTTACTTCCTACATTTTAGTTGCATAATCCTGGAGTGGAGAAGCCTGAGTAGGCTCATGAAATTTCAGAAAAGGGAGCTGCTCGTTTCTCCCCTTCATCAGGCTGACAATGCCAGTAAAGGTTTTTATCCTCACCATTACAGTCAGTGCAGAAGTGACTTTAAAGCATGAAGGTAGCAGGCCTGCCAACAGAGATGACATCTCCTCTATGTTGACATATGTCACCCACCTCACTTGCAATATTCTGCCACGTGTGTTCCTCTCTATTTCCAGACAGATTTGAAAGTAATTTTAATTGCAATCTGCAAAGCTTCGTAAACAGTTCTGATAAACAAGAAAAGCAAATCAACAGAACTGGGTGAGCTGACCAGATCAGGCCAGAGTTCAGAAGTCTTAGATGCTTGTCACCTGGTCTTCAAAGGTCAAACAGCCTACTAGACATTAATACATTATCAATCTGTTTCCAGTTTTATCCTGGAAATATCCCATAAGCCTATGCATGCCACTGACAGTAATAGTAAACACAGACTACCACTAGTTGGGTTGCTCTGAAGACAGGCATTATCCCATTGATGAAAAATTTGACTCCTGGGTCCCAATAACCAAAACAGGGCAATCTGTGTAACACATGAGGCTGCTAAAAACATACCTGGACAAAGGCAATTCAGCTGCTTCTTTTCATCAATATCATTGCTTACATTTTTGTGTGCTCTATTGTCAAGAAGCAGTTCTTCAGTACACGTTTTTGGCCACTCAAACACAACGGGGTTCAGAAAACCAGAGAAGTGTTCATTTGTGAGGTGAAAAAAACAGTGTTACTCTTAACTGAATATTCTTTGCAGAAAGCTGCTCAGGTTCTTATTGAATATTATCAGATATGCCAGGAAATTTAAAAAAAAAAATTATACTTCTGTCAACAAGCATCCTTTGACTCCTTTTACAGGATTCAAATTAGTTACCGTAATGTACAATTTCTTGCAAGGAATGTGGCAACTGCAACTTTCTTTAAACTGTGAGCTTCCCCATTTAAGATATACTTTAAAGTACTATTTCAAGCATTTATGATGTTGTTAAGGAATGAAATAATCTAAGTGTCATAAAAGAGATTTTAGACCATGAGTTTAACAAGTTTCTGGGCAGTGATCAAATATTTTTAGAAAATGTAACACAAAGTGATGATCATCTGTAGCAATTTTTGAGACTGAAAATATATAGAATACATAAATAAACATGGGAAGAATATAGGATCTGTGGTAGTCAGAAACTGTCTGGGGTAAAGAGCACTTCAGTGAGGCCATCTGATTCAAATCTTTCTGCCATATCATGCCGCAGAGAATGTGAATGCTAGACAATGAAATTGTTGAGGAACCTCAATGGTAGACACCCAGGGGAGTCTGGCAGACTGCTGAGTAACAGCAGAAGAGGAAGGCATGGTAAAGCCCCTACTCACCCAATACCTGAAAGGCCAGAAGGTGGGGAAGGAGGAAATAATCGAGTAGTTTTCTGCTAAGCATCTGTCAATTGATGTGACAAAGGTCTAAGGGAGTTGGTCAGTGATCAGAGACCACCACCTGCACTACTGAGTGCCGCTTCATGTGCTTGCTTATAATTGAAGGGTTACAAGTGTTAAAGGTTCCTTCAGATATCTGGTGCCTCGGTTTATTTGTTTCAATAACATCTGGAAAGAGTGTTTGAATACAGCTAGCATGATCTGAGAGCTCAAAAATATTTGGGACAAAATCATAATTTTGCAAAAGCTACATTAGCTCACTGGGGCACCACTAATGGTGGAGGACTGGAAGTGGAGACACAGCATTGAGCAGTTACAAGTGACAGAGTGGAGCATTTGCTGCTAAGAGTTTTTTTCTGGACTTGGAGAGTTCTTCAGAAAGTTTGTACAAATGTTTGCAGAACGAGCAGCCAAGTGTAGGGGACCTGATTTGAAAACAAACAACACTAACCATTTGACAAGGCATTTCTTAAACACTTTCTAAGCACCACAGCCCTTCAGGTTTCAGAACTCCCACTTTCTATTCCTGAATGCCTACAAAATTGGAGGTAAAGATTAACAGGAAAAGCAAATATCAGGTAGAATGAGTTTCAAAAGTTTTTGCAGGAGAAAAGATGCTTTCTCTCAGTAGAAAAAATGACCATGACAAAAAAATGCCACTTTGAAAGCAGCCCTGTGGAGTCATCAAAACCTAAATAACTTATCTTTGTTAATCTCCAGGGGTGATGACAAATGACAGAACAGAGAGACATGTTGCACAGCTTAGTGGATACAAACGATGGAACACTCTGTGGTGTGCATCAAACAATCTTTAGGGAAGCAAATGTGTTTGGAATATTTTCAGCAGTTTTATTTCAAACGGCATCAGAGGACCAGTTATGGAAATGGATGAATTAATGAGTCAGAATGTATAGACATTCAGGGGAGTTCTGTAACTTTAAAGTGAAAGAGAGGTGGTTAAGATGACACTGTCTAGCTAGTATCCATGCTAAATACTACCAGACCAGTGCTGTCAAAACATATTCTAACCGATCAAGAAAAGTAGAAATTCCTTGAGATATTTCTGATCTTCTCCTTCTGTGTTGTGCATTATGATTTCCAATACCTTTCCTAAAGGACAGAAAATGTGAATGAGTAATGATGAAAATTTAGATCTTGCAAGCATCACACTAGGTATAGAGTTAGGGTTTTGTTGCAGAAATACCAGGTTCTCTCCCAACACCAGTTACTACACACTTAAGTTTTTATCTCCTAGGGTTTCTCTGGTCCTCAGCATAAACTTATAGGAACTCTGCATAAAATAATATCCCTGTGTCTGTCTACATATGATCTGACTGAAAGATGTCAGGCTATATGCTGACAATTCAATCTTAATAATAATAACACAAGGTAAGGGTTTGGGATTTTTTTTTCCGATTTTTTTGGAAGGGAGGGATAAAGAATTTGTTCATCTGTACAACTATCATCTATCACCCTTCCTATAATCAGAAATAGCAGCATACCCTGCCTTCTGTACAAAGCCATAAGCCTGGTTTAAAAATCTAGTTTATAGTTGTGTCTTACTCAGAATTTTTCTTTCTACTTCCTTCTCTCTGTGTATAACAAGATATACAGCTTTCAGGTCTGATTTACCTTTCCTTGGCCTCCTGTTTTTTTTGGTTTTTTTTTTTGTTTTTTGTTTTTTAATTCTTTTATTTCTTTGTATTCTACTATATTCCTACCATTTTCCTTCTACTGTCTAGCATATCCCTTATAATTTCTTTCATCTTCATCATAAGATTATTGCTCTTTACCTCTTTACCATACCTGTGCTTCCCTTCTCTGAGCAGTTCAAGCTCCTTGCTGCAGTTTCACATCTGGCAATGAATCATTCCAAATTCTCTCTGCCTTATGGAGGCACAATCATTCCTCACATTCCTTCCATCATGTTATTGGCTCCATCTTTCATGCCCCTCTCTGATCACCAACTGCTGTTTGACACATGCACTATCTACAGCAGCAGAATTTTGTCAGGAAGTCAATGCAGAAATATTTCACCAAAATATGGATAAGAAATAGGTTCCAGTATACAGCAGACCACAACCAAATATGATTTATGAGCAAACAATTCAGTGATAAAAGTACAGAGGCAAAACAGGAAAGATGAGCACATGATGCTATAGGAAAGTCACCAATGCAAACTGTAGAGTGTCATTTTTTCTACAGTAGCTACTGTATGACAGAGATCATTTTCTCAAAATAAATGAGATCTGGTAAATCCAAGACACTATAGCAAATAGCAACAGTGATTTTCAGAGGTGTTAAGCCTGTAAGTCCCCTCTAATGCAGGGGAGTGTATGACATGGCTCACTCATATTGTGGCTGATGAGGAAGACCACCTTTCAGGGTTTCTTTCCACTTTCGGAAGGATGCATCTTTTCTGGAAGGAACAATCTTTACCTTTCCTTAGAACCGGAACAGTGACATATTATAATGTCTTAGCTGTAATGTAATATTATAATGTTAACTGTAAAATTCAGCATGGGAACATTTGTACAATATCCACCCATTACCTCAGTATTTTTCCTTTTTCCTCTTCATGTGAACATCTCAGCCAATATCAAAACTCTTTAGTGAAATATAAGATTAAGCTAAATGCATGTTAGCAATTTTGACAAGGCCTGAAAGTGCAATGGAAAGGCTTTAAGAAGAAACTATGGTTTTTAACACCTGTATACCATACAGAATTACCCGTGAATATGCAATAACAGAAAAAAAAA
>VXBO01005302.1:124392-174735 GCA_013400135.1 Rhinoptilus africanus
GACAAATGACAGAACAGAGAGACATGTTGCACAGCTTAGTGGATACAAACGATGGAACACTCTGTGGTGTGCATCAAACAATCTTTAGGGAAGCAAATGTGTTTGGAATATTTTCAGCAGTTTTATTTCAAACGGCATCAGAGGACCAGTTATGGAAATGGATGAATTAATGAGTCAGAATGTATAGACATTCAGGGGAGTTCTGTAACTTTAAAGTGAAAGAGAGGTGGTTAAGATGACACTGTCTAGCTAGTATCCATGCTAAATACTACCAGACCAGTGCTGTCAAAACATATTCTAACTGATCAAGAAAAGTAGAAATTCCTTGAGATATTTCTGATCTTCTCCTTCTGTGTTGTGCATTATGATTTCCAATACCTTTCCTAAAGGACAGAAAATGTGAATGAGTAATGATGAAAATTTAGATCTTGCAAGCATCACACTAGGTATAGAGTTAGGGTTTTGTTGCAGAAATACCAGGTTCTCTCCCAACACCAGTTACTACACACTTAAGTTTTTATCTCCTAGGGTTTCTCTGGTCCTCAGCATAAACTTATAGGAACTCTGCATAAAATAATATCCCTGTGTCTGTCTACATATGATCTGACTGAAAGATGTCAGGCTATATGCTGACAATTCAATCTTAATAATAATAACACAAGGTAAGGATTTGGGATTTTTTTTTCAGATTTTTTTGGAAGGGAGGGATAAAGAATTTGTTCATCTGTACAACTATCATCTATCACCCTTCCTATAATCAGAAATAGCAGCATACCCTGCCTTCTGTACAAAGCCATAAGCCTGGTTTAAAAATCTAGTTTATAGTTGTGTCTTACTCAGAATTTTTCTTTCTACTTCCTTCTCTCTGTGTATAACAAGATATACAGCTTTCAGGTCTGATTTACCTTTCCTTGGCCTCCTGTTTTTTTTGGTTTTTTTTTTTGTTTTTTGTTTTTTAATTCTTTTATTTCTTTGTATTCTACTATATTCCTACCATTTTCCTTCTACTGTCTAGCATATCCCTTATAATTTCTTTCATCTTCATCATAAGATTATTGCTCTTTACCTCTTTACCATACCTGTGCTTCCCTTCTCTGAGCAGTTCAAGCTCCTTGCTGCAGTTTCACATCTGGCAATGAATCATTCCAAATTCTCTCTGCCTTATGGAGGCACAATCATTCCTCACATTCCTTCCATCATGTTATTGGCTCCATCTTTCATGCCCCTCTCTGATCACCAACTGCTGTTTGACACATGCACTATCTACAGCAGCAGAATTTTGTCAGGAAGTCAATGCAGAAATATTTCACCAAAATATGGATAAGAAATAGGTTCCAGTATACAGCAGACCACAACCAAATATGATTTATGAGCAAACAATTCAGTGATAAAAGTACAGAGGCAAAACAGGAAAGATGAGCACATGATGCTATAGGAAAGTCACCAATGCAAACTGTAGAGTGTCATTTTTTCTACAGTAGCTACTGTATGACAGAGATCATTTTCTCAAAATAAATGAGATCTGGTAAATCCAAGACACTATAGCAAATAGCAACAGTGATTTTCAGAGGTGTTAAGCCTGTAAGTCCCCTCTAATGCAGGGGAGTGTATGACATGGCTCACTCATATTGTGGCTGATGAGGAAGACCACCTTTCAGGGTTTCTTTCCACTTTCGGAAGGATGCATCTTTTCTGGAAGGAACAATCTTTACCTTTCCTTAGAACCGGAACAGTGACATATTATAATGTCTTAGCTGTAATGTAATATTATAATGTTAACTGTAAAATTCAGCATGGGAACATTTGTACAATATCCACCCATTACCTCAGTATTTTTCCTTTTTCCTCTTCATGTGAACATCTCAGCCAATATCAAAACTCTTTAGTGAAATATAAGATTAAGCTAAATGCATGTTAGCAATTTTGACAAGGCCTGAAAGTGCAATGGAAAGGCTTTAAGAAGAAACTATGGTTTTTAACACCTGTATACCATACAGAATTACCCGTGAATATGCAATAACAGAAAAAAAAAATCCTTGTTTTCATTAAAGCTATTTTATGGAGCAGTCATGAAAACAGTATTGGAAAGGCCTGCATAAAGTAATGACGTAAACTGTCTTCTGGATAAGTCATGAGCTGACCTCCAAAACCAGCACCTGAGATGTGCCATCATCAGGGAGAAAAATCTTCTCTGGGTTTGCGAGCATTTGTCATTTCAGTAATATTCAAATGGCTCCTCAAAATGAAACCTTGATAGCCTACTTCTGCAAATACACAGAATTAATCTCTTTGCAGTATTCAGAAAAAGCTGGATGTTAATATCGGGCACTAGATCCACAGTTCAAAGATTAATTAAAACACTAAAAGGTAGCTTAAACTAACAACACAGTTTTGTGATATAATTCCTCACTTACAATCCAGTTAGAGATATTTTTAAGTCTGGGGTTTTTTTTCCCCTAGAATCTTCCTTCCGATATTTCCCAGCACTTTTTTACTAGATGAAAATATCACAGAACATTTCGATCTTGGGCTTTTACAGAGACTATACTTTATACAGACCCTGTAGGGCAGTCTGAAATGAGACTCTGCTCACAAGCAGTCCCATTGACAGTGCTAAGATTATTTTCAGGTTTAGGACTAGGTATTAAGTTATTCATGTATCTAAAGGTGTATATAGTCACCTAATGGGGCTTACAAAAATGCCTAAGCATGCTAGACACCTGAACACATAGAAAAGTTAAGAGATGATAGAACCTGTCTCTTGGACATGATGGAAGTTCATCTTTAAAACTAGGACTTGCTGGGGCTCCATATTCCAGTGAATTAATGAAACAATTTGTGGCATTGCCTTAATATTGATGTGACAAGGGAGGAAAGAGACACCACCGTCCAATGACCCTCTCTGCAGGAGGCTGAATTCCCCTTGCAGTGATTCACTGGGAATTAAATTGCTGCAGACGTTACAAAGCTGGATATTGGCTGAGAACAAAGGAGTGTTAAAGAAGCTACAGTGAATATCAGCAACTTTACAGTCCATTTATCAAAGTGCCAATGGCTCCCATTTCAAGGCAGGTAAGGCAATAATATATAAGGATTGAAGAGATTGTCTGTTTCCAGAGTAGTTTAATATATAAAGAAAATAATGGCAGTTGAGGGTGGTAAGGTTCTTGGGTTTTTCTTGCTGTTTTTAGGGAAAATTCTGCAAACCTGTCAGGATCTTGCCAGTTCTTGTTACTGCAGCTGGAGCTCAATACTTGCTTATTTACGGTTTCACTGAGCATAGCAATATGGAATAAGGCTTGCTTACCTTCAACACATAAAGATGAAAGAGAAGAGGAATGATAAGCATGATTCAATTATTATTTAGCAGTCTTTCTTGGGCCAGATCTGCCAGGCTCACACCAACTTCATGGTATCATTTCAAGGCTTTGATCCAGGTTTTAGATCAGCTCCACTGCATTAAGTGAATCCTCTTATCTTCCTTTACTCCTCTCTCAAACTCTGCTTTCTCCTTTATCTTTCAGCATTGTTCTAGCCCTCCCTTAGCAAAAGCTCTGTGTGTGTACATAGAAATACCTGACATCAGCGATGTGCCCAAAAATCCCACCTGTTCCCAGCAAGTGCAGGTTCCGTGTAACTGGGGAAGCACAGAGCTAAAAATAAACTTATTCTTTGCCCATTTCACTGGATGTCCTGCCTGAAAACAAACACACAAGTGAAAAGGTGAACAAACCTCCAGGTCTCTCCTGTAACTTGAACTGTGTTGTGCTGAGTAGTTGTATACCAGCTCTAGTGACCTGAAGACCTATTGTGGTTGGCATTGCTCAAATGAGAGTGAGAGATCACCCATGCCCTGTATATTTTTCAGGTCTTAGCTGGAATATAAACTTGGAGCAGGAGAACAGTAAAATGCACAGACAGAAGACTGAAATGGAGAAACAGATTGCCATAACCAATAGGATTTGGGTGCCTGAGGTGTCTTTGATGTCAAGGGTGATGCACTGTGCCCACATTTTTCAGGGACAGAGCTGACTCCAGTAAAGTTTAATCTATGTCATTGCTTAGTAAAAGCACAATCTTTCTTCCTTCAAAGCTATGTGCCACCGAGTGCAATATCATCACCACATCTAGTGTGATAGTTGTGCCCTCACACACCCTCCCCATTCTTTCATACTCAAGTATTTTGCGAAGTACATTTCTCATATTATTAGGTCTGCCAAAAAATTAGAATGCTAATGTGGCTGGGTTGTAATCAGAGCTGGACTAGTTATGGAGGTATCTGTATCATTTTTGGACTGTTCTTCAAGTGGAGGGAATCCGTACACCCTCACTGTCTTCAATGATGGGTGAAAATCAGAACCACCATGTTAACAGCTGAAATAATAATACAATAAGCCTGGCCGCTTTCCTGCAAGCCTTTGTGGTTGAACTGTATGTAGTCAATCTTGATGCTTGTGTGCTGAGCCTTTACATTGGAAAACAAATACAAGCCAGATCATCATTGCAGACTGCATTCAGGTCAAGGCTATTATACTCAGAGGTGAAACAGCTGTTCCTTAAAGGCCTGCATACTTGGGACCAGAGATGGACAGCTGTTATTGTTGCTGGTGAAGGCAATTTGAAAGCATGGGAAAAGATATACAGCATGTAATAGACATGGAAAGGCTTACCTCTTTGTGGTCCTGTTGGCTAGTATTCTGTGGATCTGACAGGGCCTGCTAAAACAGTAATTTCTCTAGCTTATGCATAAGATAGCATTTGTTTGGAAGACAGCACAGAGCTTGGGGTCTTGTTATTTGTTTCATTTCAACAGGGTTAAGGGCAAACATGGGGCTTGATTCACCTGTGCTTAAGGCATTTTGCTTTGATATGAGCAGAGGTATGTACCTGAGCAGTCACTTTTGAGGTTGAGTTTCAGCAGCATACAGCTTTGCTCCTATAATATATGTCCTGCTCATATTGTGCATTGCACCGGGAAAACTCTGGAAGTAGGGCAGAATTGGAAGAGTCTCACCTGTGCTCCCTAAGCTGCCTGTATAAGTCCTTCCTTGTGGTGCCTTTCTTTCAGACCGATTGCAAAGGGTAATCGGTGATAAGCAATAGGTCAGAGCTGTGGAAATTTAGGCAGGGGGAATCTCTTTCTGATTCTCTAGGGCAACCTCTTAGCTTAAGCTCCTGGGAAGCAGCAGACTTCCCATATTGTGGGCTACAGGCTGGTGACTCCCCCTGGGCAAACCCTGGGGCAATTAATTCTAGTGCAGACCAGATGCTGCAGGAGCTTTGACTTGTATGTGTCACCTCTGAGTAAGAAGCCAGGGATCTGCATTATGCTGATTCCATTTTCTCTCTAGTGTGCTTTTGCCAGAATTCCAGACTGCTCTCTGCACAATCCTATGGGCTGCTTTCATAATCTCTGACTCCATATTAAACAAAGAGATATGTATTCTTACGTCTCTGGTCCACAGTACCTGAGAATTTCATGGCATATACCAGCATCATATAACCACAAAAGCACAGAATATTTAATGTAGAGGAGCCTCAGGAGGTATCCACTCCAATGTTGTGTTCAAAGCACGGTCAGTGTCAAGCTCAGACCGGTTTATTCAGGGTTTTATCTGTTATGTCTTGAAAAACTCCAGTCATGGAGCTTGTACAAGATCTCTGGGCAACCTTGTCCACTGCCTTGCTGTCCTGATGGTGAAAGATTTTTTCCTTAAATCTGCCAAAATCTTATGTCTGTTTCCTCTCATCTTCCTATCACATACCACTATAAAAAGACTGGCTCCATCTTCTCGGTAACTTCCCTGTAGGTATTGACAGGCTGCTATCAGGTAACCCCAAAGCCATCACTCCTTCAGGCTAAGCAAGCTGGTTTCCCCCACCTGCCCCTCAAAGGTCATGTATTTCAGGTTACCAAATACCATATCCTCTGTCATTGGTCCTAGACCTATGGCTTGCTTTTAGACTGCTTTCAAAGATTCATCAGTCACAATTCATCCGACAAAAACATTTCTATTATAAAACTTTGCTAGATTACAGATATTTCTGATGTGCTGGACACAGCCCTCCCTGGACATACTTTTTGTCTCATAGCTGATGTGAAATGAGGAGGTATTCAAAGCCACACTGACCACTGGATGACAGCCACCACCACCACAGTGGTAACACAACAGAAAGCAATGTGAGTTGATGGGGGAAACACTACATTTGTCCCAGTGGTGATTCTTAACCCCAGTTTTGCAGTCAGAGCCCATTTGCCCCTGGGAATGCTGCATTACTTCTGCCACTCTGTATGCCTTCAGTAACTGAACTGAAAGAACCAAACTTCCATTCAGCTGTTCTCTGAGAATTTTCCTGTAGTCTCCATTGATTTTCGTTGAGAGGGAAACATATATATAGTGTTGCCTTTTGTCTTTCCTTTTACACATAGAGGACTTTAATTAGTGCCCTTTGTGTTAAACCATTAGATGCGGCCACCTGTGGTATATTGAAGTTATTCACATTTTTAAGTGTTTTTAAATATTGGGTCTAAGCCACCCAGAGATTTTCCAGCAGGGGGAAAATTTTCAGTTGCCTGGAAGCTTTTACATTTCTTTATACCAGCATTGGCATAAAAGACCTGAAGAAAAGATGAATCTAGTACTAATATTTCTACTACAGGGAACATTGTGGAGTTTTTTTAGGAGGTGTGAGGGTGAATGTGAGGGAGTTCAATTTTTTTTTTGCTGATATTTATTCATTCTTTTGTCTTATTTGCTCAATGACAAGATCTGAGTAAAAATTGTGATGATTTAGATCTCTTTTGTTTTATTCAAAGAAACACTTGCCCATGGCAGTCATATAATTTCTTTCCAACTTCTGTTTGCAGTATGATGACCTTATCTTTGCCAGGACCTCCTCCATCCCATCGCATCCCATCTCATCTTAGTAGCTCTTCTCACTGCAGCTATTTCCACAGTTTTAATTTCAAGATTATAAGGGCATGTCTGTTGTCCACATCTCTCTCATATAATAGGTGAATGCCAAAGATGGGATTTTATTCCTCAATTTTTCTGCTGCTTATCATATCTGTTCATAATACTATGATCCTTGTTAAGATGCTTTTGCTAGCCTCTGTCATTTACAGTGCTTTTATCGGTTAGGGATTTCATGTTACATTATGAACGCAAAATGCTTATACACATAAAGATCCATTTGGGCATAAACAGAATGCGTCGGGTGAACTGCAGCAGGTGTTTAAAAGTGAGGAATTGGTGTCCAGTAAAAAGTCTGGAAAAAAGTCTGCAAAGCAGACTGCGTCTATGGCTCTGGAATACTTGGAAGCCCATTAGGCTCCAATCCGGAGTGCAATGTTATACTTTGCATATTAGTTTTGCAGTAAGTTACGTGTAGCAACTGCCTGGCAACAGTCACAACCCCAGGTATTTTTGCATAACCCTGTGTTAAGGTGGTGTCCTTTTTAAAGAAGTAAACTCTTGGTTGGAGACTGAAGGTTACAAAGGGCTACTGGAGACAGACTTTTCTCCTAAGTGATGAGTAGCAAGCATGATTCCAGGACAGTTTACAGCAGGGAACAGAAGAATATAATTCTGGATCCAATAAAACAATGAACTAGGACTAGTCCCCAGATACCAATGCTGTTTTCTTCCTTTTTTTGCAGAAAAGTTCTGAACCTACCAAAAGCAACAGCAGTGTTGCCATTGGCATACACAGGGCTTTTGACCTATTGATTTTTGTCAGAGTAATTTACCATGGGATTTCAGACTCTGAAATTGGAGTTTGGATGAGTAATGTAGCCTATACATTAGACCCCTGCTCTCAGCACTCTCCGAGTCAGGCTTCCACTGTCATTGCTGATGTGTGGAAATTTGCAATTCACTTCATGAAAATTCTGTAATATCCTCCCAATGGTTGCTGTTCTCATGAGCACCTTGATATGTAATTCATTCTTAAGAATATAAGCCTGCGTAAAAGTAGCATGTTTGCAGAGCAGATGAAGTGAATCTAACATAAGCAAATATTATCTGTGCATTTTTGTTATGAATAGATAGCTCTGTTAGGTACAGAGGGAGCTCAGATTAATTCTGTGAATCTCAAAGCCAAACAATATAGAGGAAGAGACATCAGAGACACTGCACATTCAATGGGTGTGTGATTTTTGACAGAAACATCGTTTATTGTTGATTAGCTCATATAATTTGGATTATACTGGATTTACTGTCCTTTGTCTAATATTCACAGTTCTGTCCAAAATCCTTGTGTACACCATGACAAGAAGACAGATAAACAGGAACAAATGCAATACGGATCAACTAAATCGATAAATATATCAGTAAAGGACAAAAAGGATATGAAAAAACAAAACTACTATACAATATAAATATGCATTCCACACACATACACACACAGAAAAAGAGATTATACTTTGCAGGTAGAAAATCAAAATCCCACAATGCCTATCTGTTGCACAACAAGTTCCTTTTAAGGAAGCAGGAAAAATAATTGCTTCAATAGTGATTAGCCCTAACCACCTTTTGTATTTTCTGGAGCAGCTGCTGTCACCATTGGTCATATAACAGCTCCTTGAATAAAAATTGGAGAGCAAGAGGAGATAACCAAGACTACAGAATAGGAATAAAGTATCAGGGCCCAGGCTTGAAGAAGAAGGAAAGGAGGATGGGAGGGAGGAAGGAAGGATGGGAGGGAGGAAGGAAGGATGGGAGGGAGGGAGGGAGGGAGGAAGGAGGAAAACACTCAACTCCCTCCCTTAAAAGGAAGGAAACACTCAATACTGAATTAGGATGGTGTCAGCTGAGCTGAGTAGGATCAGGTACATGATGCAATAGAGAACCTTCCCACTATGTGAAAAAGCATACGCCAGAGATATCTGACACTGAGACGCATTTGCTTTTTGTTCACAGGCTTTCTGCATGTGTCTTGTGAGAGAAAAAGGCACACAGGTAACTTCTGAATAGTCTCAAAGTAGCAGGAGATGGGTTGTGCTGCTTATCTAGCTGTGCTGGTTGAGATTATACTGAAAGATCTTCATAGGTACCTGTTAAAAATTCACTCTTCTTTCTAGCTTATATGTTTACCCTAGTGAAAATAGGAAGTGAGGGAAATCTTGGAGAGTAGCTGTTACCAAATATTAGTAATAATCTAAATGAAACTGTGCAAGTAACGAAGTCTAATCTGCCAAAAGTACTCAGTAGAGAAGTCATGGATGCTTTTAAGAACTATAATTAAACTTACTTTGACAAATACATTTGCAGCTCTTTTGGAGACCAGAAGTTCTCTCTATATACCTTTGCTATGCTTTTATGGTTTGTCTGTTATGAACACAGTTATTCCCTAATAGATACCTTGGTTACAGAGCAAGGCTTCAGGCAGGGTAAGGACACTGCTGTGCTGGGTACTGCAGAGCTGCTCCAGAAGTAAACCCAGCTGAAAATCACTCATAAATTCAGTGAAACTGTACAGTGTCTCTTCATAACATGCTTGCTTCAAATTAAGGTATTAGGAGCTGACAGATACAAAAGAAAGCCATTGGCCAGCAGATGCCTGTTGTCCCAAAGATAACAACAAACCGTGTTAATGCCAAGAGGTATGAGACCCAATGTTTTAATCTCAATGGATGGAGCACAGCAGCCTATTTGGTTAGCGAGGTCCTTCCCCAAAGCTCCCAGCTGTAGGGAGAAAATACATGATGTGAGGCACTTGCCTAGCTGTGGTCTCAGGGGCTTAGCTGGTGGTGAGAGGCTGTGCCTGGGCTGGAGGCAGGAGGAGATGGATGTTGCTTCAGCATATTTTTCATGGAAATCAAGGAGAGGGCTTCTGAAGCATAGAGACCTCTGCAGGGTGCCTGCCAGGGACAGACTTTGTTGGTGTCCCTGTCAGCCCTGGAGAGGGAAGCAGAAAGAACTCCGGTAAATAAGGAAATTTCCCTAGCAAGCAGTTGCTTTGTGTCATCAGTTTCTCACTGTGAAGGAAACAGTCCCATCAGAGTCAGAACACTGTTAACCACTCAGGCTGATGAGGCAAAATCATGTGGGCTGACTCCTTCATAGCTGACAAAAGTATTTAGAAAAAAAAATCTCACAAGAATTCAAAACATTTCTTAAACCTCAACACTGGTTTTAACCTGCCTGGGTAGGGAGAGACAAACATACCTTGTTCGTGGCAAGCTCTTATTTAAGCTGTTCTTTTGAGGCTGGAGACAGCTTTCATTTAGCTTTTCTCCCAGGAGACTTTCCACTGTCCCTTTCCTGGGCTCCAAGACGATGAAAGAGAGGAAGCTCTGATGTGCGTAGGCTGTCTGGAAACAAAAAATGCCCCATTCTTATGAGCAGTCTTGAGTTTAAAGGTTTAAGAAAGTTATATATGAGCATCCTAACTATCAACTGTTCATCTAAAGTGAAACTCTAAACTTCTTGGCATTTCCCATCGTTAATGCTACTAACTTGGCCAGTTTGCTTGTAAATCTCAAAACAACTTTATGAGCTTCCTTTTCAAAAAGAGACAAATCTCAAATACCTTTTGTCACTTACTGTATAGAGCCTTGGAAAACCAAAGCTTTTTGGCTCGCCCCTCTGAATTTACTACATAAGCTTTATTTTCGTACTGACTGTAACAAGCACAGGTAGATCTAACCACTTATCGACCACAGAAGCACAATGTGCATCACAAGATTGTGAAAGAGAAACTACAAGACCTATGAGCTTTTCCTTTTTTTACTACCTTGTCTTTATTGTAAGCCGAATATGAGTACGCTTTTTGCATCAGAATACACCGGATCGTTATTTACTTGTTCTCAAATAAGTAAACACCCTGTTTTCCAGTAATGAAAGAAGAGAAGATTTCTCAAGCTAAGTGCCTCAGGTTCATGACAAATTTGATAAAATGCCTGAAATTCAAATTTCTGTTTGTGTTTCAAGTCCATGTGTATTTACATAGGAGTTTAAGGCATATTTGCATCCCTTAGTTCAAGGTAAATTGCATCAGTTTCTCATTATCTGGAGCACTAAACCAGTCCATGGATGTAAAGTAACAAACCCCCTTCACCTGCGAAGATTACAAGGCAGCAAGAAGAGATTCTCCAAGGAAAGGTGTAAGAGTTCAGTTCTCTTAATCTTTCTGCCAAATCTGCAGTTGAAAATAGTTATGAACTGTGTTACTAGGTTGGGTTATAAATGGGTTGTGCAGAAGTATGGGGTATGAATTAAGTAAATCATAAGACTCAGCAGGAGTAGCTAGAAAAGATGTTTGTCTTATTACCAGCTATAATTGTGTTATTTGTGAATACCATCTCTTGGATGCTTGATCTTCTTTGCACAGGTGATGTAATTCAGATGTGCTATCTTTGATCTAAATGGATTATGCATTTGCAATACCTACCTTGAAGACAATGAAAGAAAGAACAAATACACTTCTGTGTAAGATGTAAGTAATGAATTCTGTATTTCTCCACATCCCTTACATTTTTTGTCCCTCACCTGTTTCCAGCCTGCGTGGATAACTGAGACAGCCCTTGCGTCAGGTCTTAGAAGCATAAGCAAGATTGTTGATGGAAATGAAGCACTGATGATACCACTCTTCAATTTCCTTTCTTCCCAGCAGAGGGTTCCCAGATCCCCATGTAGCCTCTTTTTCCTGTATGCAGGAATACAAGAAGTGAGACAATAACCAGTTATTTTTTTGCTTAATTGTGCTGTAATTCTCCATCGACCACCTAGCTGATGACAGTGGTCACCCTGGATAGCATTAGCTGACATTATGAGGCAGGGTGTTGGATACCACTGGACTCTGTGTTGACAAATATTACCTTGCCATCTATTCCTACAGGGCCCATCCTTATCATGTAGTTACACTAATGCTGGTTTCAACTTTCTGTTGCACCTGACAGTCAGAATGGCAGCTGTTCTCAAAAACAGGAGACCCTCATAATATCCATCATGAAAAAAAATCAAAATTCTAACCTGCTCTTCCAAACATTTGAGAAATTGATGTGAAAGTACAGAAAATGTACTGACATAGTTTGTATCTTATGTAGACTCCATACTAAGTTAGTTCCTGAGATTTATTTTCCATTTGACTAGATATTAATAATTTAGACCTTTTTCTGGAATAATTATTTTCTCAGAGCAATGTCACCCATCCCCAATTAGTTACTAAGGTTTTGCTACCGAGGTTACTAAAAGACTCTTCATTTAGATGCACAATCATAATCTATTAAGATTGGAAATGCTTCTAATATGTCGTGGGGTAAAGGGGAACCATACCATCCCTTGAAAAACATGGTCCAAGATATGCAAAATTCAGGCAGTTAGGAAGAGAATAAATGATGCTGTCAGTGGTATAGTGCGTTGAGCGGCATTTGTTTAGGATGACCAGCATCATTATGAGTGGATATAAAATTATTATAGATCTCGGTAAAGAGAGATGACTGACATTTTTAAAAGCTCATTTACAAAGTAGTAAATGTAAAGAAGCTGATAATTAAATTTAAAGGGCATTTTCCAACCATAACATTAAAAAGATTAAGAGGTTGAACATTAACCTGACTGTAAATCCCTCCGTTATGTCTTTCTACAAACAAGAGTGTCTGCATTTTAACCATTCAGTGTCATTCAGTGCATCAGCCATTCAATGTGATTGCATTGCATATCACAGACTAAGAGAAAGATCCCAAATTAACTGATTAAAAATGTAAAAAAGAATTTAATCCTACTTTGCATAAAGTTTTATACACCCACACATCCCCCCCTTTCCCCCCCCAAAAAAAAGATACAGTTCAGAAACTTTATGAAAGCCATTCAGAACTTCTTTTATATGGAGAACATTGATGTTATAGATAGTATGTTCAAACCCTTGGAATGGACTGAATTTAGAACTGAACTTCATTTACACTCAAAAACAAGAAAAAACATAATTTCAGTGATGTTGCCTATAGCCTGGAAGGGTACCACTACCCCCAGAGATTTTTTTTACTCTACTTTATGTCTGAATCTGCAGCAGGGAGTAGTATACGATTTGCATATGCTACTACTGAAAGTCTTGATATGAAGAAGTTTGAAAGTCTATCTTGGACATCATTCCAGCTCAACCCAAGGAGCCTGCTTAGAGATGGAAATTTGTTTGCCTGCTCTTTGACAAGGCCACTCTAAGATGACAGCATCTGGATTGGGATCACACAGATGTTCTCTTCCTCACTGGCAATTTCATTTTGTGGTCTTTGTAAAGTAAGAGGGAAAAAATAACCAACAGAGAAGCAGTAATACCAAAGTATCTTAAGCCTGTTATATCATGAGCAGAAAAAAAAAAGGGACAAGCAGACAATCTTTCTTGAGTGTTTTTTCTTTTTTTCCTCTAAACATTTCCCTTCAGATGTCTCTTTGAAGTCACAGGCTTATAGTGTGAGTGACTGAGAGCAAGGAGCTGTGAAATGCGCCTTTGAGCCATAGACTCCTCAAAGACTATCACAAGGCATACATGACTGGGGTACACGACATCTGCAAATCAGTGTGGCATTACTTAGGCTTTGTTCAGCCTCAGACTCTGGGAACTACTGAGAATCAAAAACTTCAGCAAGGGAAAGTCCTTTCTCCCATCCTGATTCTGTAGGGGAGGATCTCACTGCTACTGTGTGTAGTGGCTTTGTGGGTGTCATTTGCTTATGATGAAATAATTGAACATATACATACATTTAGATAACATAATTGTTTATTATATATGCATAAATTAGGTATAATTACCATCTTCTGTTCCAGTCAGCCCTGTTATTGCTCTGCTTAGTACTGGATACTTTTGCATTGTTAAAATTATACTGGTCTTTCTCTGCTGTTGTAAGGTTGTCCCTTCAAAGTACCCTCACAGTACACCATTCTTTATACTTATTAGAAACAATTCCTGCTCAGATGGATCTGATTCACTTCATAATCAAACACACAGATCAGCAGAACACCTCACTCCTGATTCTGCACTAATGGGTCTCCTGCACTTCTCATCCCAAAAAAATTTCCTTTACTTCTCTTACTTAAAGGATATTATATAAAGGATACTGCGCCCTACTGGTCATTCTCAAATAGGGAGAAAACTAGGTGATCAGTTTGTACTGATGTATTAGTTTCCTACAAACTTCAGAGAAAAGCTAATGAATGGTAAGATTTTTTCTGTAAATTGTTCGATAGAGCCACTGATCAGCCTCACTGAATATTTATCACTAGTGAGAGGGCAGCACCATTGCACGTCGTTACAGCATCACTTCCTGCTAGACCCGTTAGGAGGTTTATATGAGACTGCATGAATCCTTTTTGTCTTTCTGCATTTCAAAGTGCTCAGAGAAATGGGAGCTGAGCACTGCCAACAAAGGAAGTAACTGTTAGACCAGAAGATGAGAAAAACAACATAGTGCACCCTGAGGAAAATGATAGCTAGAAGACTGATCTGAACAGCAGAGAGGTGGAGAACAAGACGAGAAAGACCAGAGAGGCTGAAGGGTAACCAGGTGTTGCATGAAAATTAAAGGAAATGAAAGCAAGGAAAAATGAAAAGGGAATGAACCCCTGCCTGTCCCAGATCCAAAGGTTACAGATCAGATTCTGCTTCTCCCTAAAGCAGAGCCCCTGCAAAGATCTGAGGGAGAAACGTTGCAGTTAAGGAGAGGAGATGTAGAGGCAGCACTTCGTAATACAACCAGAAGTGGGGGGAAAAAAGATACCAAGTCAACTCAAATCCCCAGGGTGTGACTTCATAGAGAGCCGTGGCTGTTCCACGGTGCCAAGCTGTGCCTCTGACAATTGAGCAGAGACAGCAGGGATGTGGTGTGCTGGACACTGGGCTCCAGGGGTCCCTGGAGTTCAGTCACATTTTCGCTTTTTTGCTTAGTTTATGTTATTTCTTTCTAGCGTATTTTTGCACGACTTCCATTCCCCAGGGATCATGGGCAGAAATACAGAAATCTTATGAGAAATGCCAGATTTATCTGGAGATAAACACCTGAATCCTGCTTGATTATCTGAATCTCATACCTTTTTGAGACAGATCCATCATGGAATTGATTGCTAATGTTCCCAGACCCAAGGTCGTGGCTTTGCTGCAGAACTGAGCAAGAAAAGAATGCTAGGGCAAAAGGGAAATAAGTTCATGTCCACAACATAAATCTCCTGTTTCCACAGGAAATAACAAAAGCAATCTACAGAGGAAAAAATCATCTCCATAGGGAAACTAAATACACTGGAATTCCTAATTAGGGGAAGAAGGGTAACTTTTAAAAAAAATTAAAATTTCTGTTCTCTTCCCCGAAGAGGTTATGGTGGCCAAGTCTCAGTGCATGGCATCAGGATTTAGGAAATTAAATGTTTGAATGACTGTTGGAGGTGAGATTTCAGATCTTCAAGTCACTCCAGTGCTTCCACAATACTGTTCAACGCACAAGACATGAAGGAATGCTAGCTGATCTCTCTGTGGGCTGGCATGCGATAACACAGACAGGTACTGAAACTTAGGCTCTGTAGAGAATTTCTACTGAAAACAGGCAATAAGGGACAGCAATTTAAGATAAGGCTTTTTTGAGCTGCGTGACATTTTTTGGAAAAGATTTTCCTGTTGTTCTAAATGTTCCACAGTTTCAAAGGAACAGTTAAAAAAAAAAAAGAAAATTGGGCTGGTTCAATAGATAGAATTGAAGGGATTTTATTTAGGAGGGTTTACTCATGTATTTGTTTATTTTATTTCTTTTCTGCTGGGGAGAATGGAAGTGAAGAGTAAAAGATGTTACCAATGTTCAAATATTTTTTTTAAGTATTAATTTTGTTGTTTTTCAATTCTAACAGAAAAGACAAATTTTTTCATTCAAAAAAATAGGAAGTGTCAGGAGAACTGCAAACCATGTAACTTGTCTTTTAATCCATAGGTTGTAGAAATTAATTCATACTTTTCAGAGATCCCAGGTGAATGCTCTCTCAGTACTTTTAATTTCTCTTGCAGTCACTCTTTCTTACTTTCTCCTCATTAAATTTCTTTCTTTTTCATTCACACCTCAGTCTCATCCCCCTTTCCTTTCTCTTGCTCTCGCTCTATTGATTTTCTCTTGCCCCATGCCTCTTGATGTGCCTTTGTTTAGGCATGTGCTGGTGTCCATCAAATAGGTTTGTGCTGCGTGGAGGCACGTTGCAATGCAGCAATTGCTGCTGAATAATTCTGCTGTTCTTGCATGGCACAGTGGGAGGGATTTAATCTCAGACATGACACCCCAGGGACTCAGCTGTTTGATGGAGGAGATTGTTTCCTAAGTACATTGCCAGTTAATATTCCTCTCAAGATGGTATTTCACTTCCCGTAAGTTTGCTTTACCATCAGGTCCCAATTTAAAGAATTGTTAAGTAAAGATGGAATTAGATTGAGATAACTGGATCATGTGAGTGGCACTGCAGAAGATGACGGTAAAGTAAAACCTCAGGAAACAAAATATAATTGTTAGTAGTCTTTTCCTCCTCAGACATGTTTGCTGTGGAAAGGTGGTCTGAGATGAGGAAGCAGAAATGGCAAACTTGCAGACAATAACAGATTATCCGGCCAAAAGGAGGGAGACAGTAATCTACAGCGTAATTATGGAATTTCGGGATATTAATAACAAAAGTTTGAGATCCTCAATACCAGAAATGGGAGAGCAACTGACTTCATGCAAGTCAAGTAATTCTACCACGATGAAAGTGATGTGGTGCTTCTGCCATGATGTGAAAGAAGTTCCCATGCAGTAAAATATAATGGCTCAGTCTCTAGAACCTGAATTTCAGAATCAACATATTTGTCTCAAAAGTCTTTCTTCTTCTTCTGCTTTTTTAAAAAAACTCATCTTTGAATCAGAATGAAATGTGCAAGGGACATCAAGTGTATTGACCACTACCACCCTATGGAAGCTCTATATCTCATAGGCTTCGTTGATAAAGTGACAAGATCAGTTTTCAAAACCCCATGTAGGATAACAATATTTTCTCTACACACTTGTGTCCAAGCAGTTACTGTGACAGAGGCACAAGGTTTTGCTTAGTAATCATAGTAAACTGTCTCCCATCAGGGAGAAGCTGAGCTGAAGCCTTTGCACCTAGGGACAAAATTCTATGTGGCCTTTTCATGTCTCACAGTGCAGATCTATCCATACTATAATTCCCTGCTCTTCTCCCGCTGCTAGTTAATACTCCTTAGGCATTTAACAGTTTTGGTTTCAAATAACCCCATTTAGCACTTTTGAAGCCTTGCATTTCAAATGTTCCCATTATTTTCTTTTTGCAAACATGTAAGAGAGGTCAAAGTTTGATGTGAACAACCTTTGCAATGTCCCCTTAAAAATCAAAATGAGCAGAGAGTTTGAAAATATTTGCTTACGCATTTTAGTTTTCCAGACCAGTTATGCTGAGCATATTTTTAACAGAAGGTACATGGTCAGAAACAAGTCCCCCAGTTTCCTGTTATTAAGTTAACCTTATTAAACACTACATTATTGTTAAACATAGGATAGGGGCTTCTCTTAATGCCATGGTGAATTATTCATACGCAAAGCTAAGGTATTTTACCTTGTTAAGTGTAACTGCAGCGTGTTGAGACCAATATCAAGAGCCATGCATCAGAACCAGAATTAGACACGGATTTCTTAAACCTGTAGTGGAGTGAAAATGCAATTAGTCTGCAGCTACAGTTTATGTAATTAAAGTAGGTAGCAGTCATTAGTGAAACATAACGCAGTCAGAGACTTAGAAAGCCTGTAATAATGTGGTAACTGTGAACATAAATGCTGCAGAAAAACAAATAAATATTTCCTTCCTTTGTCAAGGAATATGTAATCTTTGAGGTCCTCTATCCACAAAAGGGGAGATGATCATGCAGGTTCAAAGCATACGTTCATAGCCGTGATCAACCTGTTTATAATTAACTATAGCAAACACTTCATTTGAGGTTTTCAAACATTTTACAAACATTTTGTTAATTATTGTTAGCAGCTTTCCATCTCTCACAAATATACTCCTCTCAAACTGCAGAATGCACTTGGAAATATGAATTCTGATTTGGGAATTTAAGTACCACTCTTTTCTGGTAAGGTAAAGAGCTAATTACGTTCTTTCACTATTTCACTGTCACTGTCTTAAATGTGGTCTGCAGAAATACAAACATAAAAAAGATTTAGCTGCCGTCTCAGAAACAAGTTTGAACTTGAGTTCAATACATGCTTAAATTCTTGCAAAGAATTTGAGCCAACACTTTTTATATCTGAGTCAGCTTTCTTCTCTGTGCTTCTAATCTACATCTTAGGTAAGCTGTTAAGTAAGATGGAAGATGTGTAAAAATCACCAGGATTAATGGACACAGAAGCAGAACAGACTATATTTTCAATTTCTTGAGAATTTCACGTAAGAGTGACCGTGATGGACTTACAAGAATTTTAAAAGCATTTGCTGAGTAAAGAAACAGTGTGCTTTCCAAAGCAGGTTCAAGGATCATCCAGAGGTATCACAAATGAGTCTGATGCATCATAAGTCAGCAAATAAGGAAATCACTGGTAAAGCAATGTACTAACATGATTTCCAACCAAGGGAAAAGGAAAGATTTTCTTTAACTTCAGTAAGAGTCCCTTTGGGGCTCCAGTATGTTAATATTCCTGGCAGAGACACTATTGAAGGCTGCAAAATCTCTGAGGAGAAGTGAGAGTCTCCATGGGTTTATTCAGGGTCCCAAAAGGACCTCCACTACTGGGAGAGATTTGCAGAGATTCACTGAAATATCACAGCAACTTCTCTGGGCTCACTGGCAGGTTGAAGGAGCTAATCAGTGTTCTTTGAGAAACTCCCCTGTACTGTATTGTAGCTCTCTGTTATTATTTCATCACCAATATTCCTTCAGGCTTTGGCAGAAAAAAATCACTTCAACCAGGAAAAAAACAGAAAGAGCGTGGGTTTGTGGTTTTGTTTGTTTGATTTGATCGTGGGGTTTTTGTTTTGGTTTGGTTTTTCTTTTTATATCTACCATGTTTTCAAAAAGAAATACATTTCTGTTATGTATTAGCACCAGGTACTTAGAACAAATTGTGAGCTGGTTTCAGTAAGCCTTCTGAACTCTCTCCTCTTTCCCTAGCTTTGCCACTTGTCACCCAGGGACTTTGAGTAGCTCTTACAAGGTTTTTCTATTTAGCAGAATAGGCATGATAGCTGATATGAGGATAATGAAGTACGGTGCCTCCAATTCATGCCAGGCTGCAGAGGGAGTGCTTACCTATCACGGCACTGTTCCTTCAGAGAATATATCCTGGAATCTAATGATCTTCAGTTCAATCTTAACAGAAGCTTAAATAACTCTTCTGCAGAGGGAACCTTTCTCAGGGCTGAGAGTAGGTATAATTTTAGGCTGAGTCCTGGCATGAGTATTTTATCTAAAGTGCTTGAAGAAGATATTTATAGAAGCATAGAATGATAGAATGGTCTGGGTTGGAAGCGATCTTAAAGATCACCTAGTTCCAACCCCCTGGGCTCGAACACCTCTAGGGACGGGGCACCCGCAATTTCCCTGGGCAACCTGTTCCAGTGTCTTACTACCCTGACAGTACGGAATTTCTTAATAACATCTAATCTAAATTTCCTCTCTTTCGGTTTAAGACCATTAAGCCCCATCCTATCACTATGCTCCCTGATAAAGAGTTCCTCCCCATCTTTCCTATAGGCCACCTTTAAGTTCTTAAAGTGCTAGCTAAGCAGGAAGGGCTATGAAAGGAGGTTGTAGCAAGGTGGGTGTCAGCCTCTTTTCCCAAGTAACAAGAGATAGGACAAGATGAAATGCCATAGCCAGATAAAACTTGTCCTCTTGGGGTTCACTAATATGAGGAGTTTCAGTCAGCTGAGGGAAAACTGGAACTTGTCGCTTTAATCTCCCTTTTCTTGCTAGCCTATAACCTCTGTAAGGGGAAATCAGCATAGGTCCGCTGATGAAATGTGTGTGTGTGGCATGAGCTTGTTCCTAGTTTTGTCACCTTTCGATGACACCAGTTCCTATTCTGATTCATTTACAACCTAGTCTGAAACAACACATTGAGCTGGATCATGCCCAAAGTGACAATTAAGTAACTGGTTGCAGTGGGTAAGCTGAGGCATGTGTGTCTATGCAGTGGCTAACCCAATCTGATTATACCTCAGTATTCAGACTGTTTACAAGAAGAATATTTAACTGTAATGGTTTCAGAATTATATCTCTACTCCTTAATTACAATAAAATGTAGGTTGTAATTTAATGTGGGGGTCCTCCCCCTGAGAGATAAGTATCTAAATTTTCAACACATTTTGAAGCCAACCTACTGCTTGAAATGATTGCTTTATGTGGTAACTGCCTTTCTCTGCCTCTAGATGGAGATCCTATCCATTTAACTGAACCCTCTAGAGAGAACTATGGGATGCTACAATAAGAGCTCCATTTTGCCTTTCATGGCCATAGACCAAAAATTACTTTGTTATCTGATTTTTAGGTTATAAAATTATTTTGATCTTAGTAACTACATTTCCAGACTCCTCCACTTCACAGCTTACCAGAAAAAAGGGAAAAAAATTGCTATTATGTTCTAGCTTTCCAAAGCGAAGGTGTCCTGAGCTATTAACTTTGCCTGAAATGTAATGCTGAAGCACTCTGTCTTTTCAACTGCCATTCTGCAATTTGCCTCTAGTTTGTAAGCACCTCTGACAAGCTGAGGTGCACAGTATTGCAGGTAGGACTCAGAAGAAATTATAAAGACTGTTGCATTCAGTCATTTTTGCCATTTGGGCAACCATATCATATGGTTCCTCCAGAGTGCTGAGAAAAGCCTTGCCATAACTTCACCAGGAGACTAGGCTATTTGCTCACTGGTTTGGGACCAAGGGTTCTTTATATACAATCCCAGCAAGAATAAGGAGGCACGTGAGTGAAGTTATCTCCTCTAGTCTAGGAGGTAAAAATCCCTTTTTATGGATCAAAACCAGTTAGATAAAACTATATCTATTAAGCATAGTTTTCAGGTTTGCCCAATGCACTAAGATGCAGAATTTAACTTGGAATGATGTCAGCTGCCCAAAGACGGAATGCAAATTCTCTCTTTATTATGTAGGTCCTGAAAAACAAAGATGTATCTGCAGCCAAAACTTTACTTAATAGATTAAGTGCTCTAGTACCAGTGGGTCACTGTCAGCATAAAAATAGTAATAGTAACAATAACCATACCACTATAGTAGAAATACATAGTTATCCAGACCTTTGAGGAAAAAACGCTTCCTTTTTTTTTATTTCCTGAAACTAGAAACATTATTGTATTTTTTTTTGGTCTAAACTACCTATACTTTTCTTTGTGTGAATTTGTATCGGAAATAGTGTGGCCAGCAGGCATAAGGAAGCCATCATTCCCCTGTACTCGGCACTGGTGAGGCCCCACCTCAAATATTGTGTTCATTTTTGGGCCCCTCACTACACAAAAGACATTGAGGTGCTGGAACGTGTCCAAAAAAGAGCAACGAAGCTGGTGAATGGTCTAGAACACAAGTCTTGTGAGAAGCAGCTGGAGGAGCTGGGATTGTTCAATCTGGTGAAAAGGAGGCTGAGGGGAGACCGTATCGCTATCTACAACTACCCGAAAGGAGGCTGTAGTGAGGTGGGGATCTGTCTCTTCTCCCAAGTAACAAGTAATAGGACAAAAGAAAATGACCTCAACTTGCACTTGGAAGTTTAGGCTGGATGTTAGAAAAAATTCTTCCCTGAAAAAGTTGTCAAGCATTGGAACAGGCTGCCCAGGGAATTGGTTGAATCACCATCCCTGGAGGTTTTTGAAAGACGTGTGGATGTGGTGCTGAAGGACATGGTTTAGTGATGGACTTGGCAGTGTTAGGTTTACAGTTGGACTCAATGATCTTAAACATCTATTTCAACCTAAATGATTCTGTGATTTTGAATACAAACCTGTTGGGCTCATGGCACTATATTTACCAGTTTCAGGCTAGCAGAGCAGCAGTGAGTAAGATGTAGTTAACAGCTGTACAAATGCTCAGACTCTAATAGCACTGAGCCAGCAGTGTTGATGCCAGCTCTGCCACCTACTCATGTACAGTTCCCTGCTGCTTTTGGGGGAGTATTTTTATTTTTGCTTTTTTCAATTGTTATTAGTGGCACAGTGCTACTCTGCTTTTCTTGATGTTCTATGACTCTGATCTACTTGTTGTTTTCAAATATGTGCAGAAATTATTTATTTTGCCCTTAGGTACGCTTCATAATAAGTAGACCCAGACAGGTCCACAGAATATCTTTTTTAGTAGATATGTGTTATTGAGAAAAACAAAAGTGCACAAAAATTAGAAGAATGGACCACACCAAGGCAGTAACACTTTGCAAAAATGTTTCTAGGTTCAAATGGATTGAAGAAGGTAACTCTTGTACTGAAGATTTTAGTCTTCTGATATTTGGGAGTTTTCTGAAATGTTTGTTCTTTTTTTACCAAAAGCCCTGACTAGATTTATAATCTCTCTTAAAGTCTGTAATAAATTCTGACTAATGTGCCTAGTATACTTGTCACAGGGTTAGGGGACATTTTTCTCTCTTTTTTGTCACACTGTGGCTTTAAATGGTGCTAGGAAAGAATTTAGAATCAAAACCAGTGCAGTTCAGCATAAAAATCAGTTCAGGAAAAAAATAAATCTGTTATTGCTAAGCAAAAATCAAATCCAATTTACATAGGTATGGACTGGAGAGGAACTGGATCAAAGAGGAGAAGTTTAAAAAGTATATCTTCCTTTTGTTTGAGAGTTGAATGCTCAGAAGTAGCAATGCACATAGGTTCTTGGGTAATCCCATTTAAATCACAAATATAAGTTTCAGGTACAGATCGTTTGTTTCGTCTTTCATGCCTTGACCTTCATATGGCTTCAGAGGATTCAAAGAAGCCATTAAATCCTTACCATATTTAACTTAGCAATATGCACAATACAGAGGAAGGATCTGTCTAACAAGCTTTGACAGGCATGGCATATCAGCCATTTTTTTCAATATACACGACATTTCCATAGTCTGTTTTGTGACAGATGTTGGAGATATATTCTAAATATAAAATTACAGTTATTGCTACAAGATTCATCTGCACCAAAGGGATGGGATCCTGTCAGAGCAAGCGTAAAGCACAGTCAGCAAGATGTAATGCCTAAGTACCTCCTGTTCGAGGGTAATGATCCTAAGGGTGACATACAGTCCTTGTCCCTTCTCCTTGCCCTCCTGTTTCTGCAGGTGCCCTCCTGTTTCTGCAGGTTTCCTCCTCATGGTCTGCAGTGGAATAGGATGAACACCCTCAATGGCATAATTTTGCTTCCCCACACTCACCACCATTCCCTTTTACACTGAGCCAGATTACAGATTTCACCCATCAGACCTGTTGCTCTTCCAAGAAACTGCTAGGGAGGTAAACGAAGGAAAGTGAAGCAGACCATGGCTGTCAGCACACTCTGAAGGTTTGCTCCAGCCTGTGCCAGCCTGGACTACTTTTGTCCTTGCAAGTGCTAATAAGAGTCCAGGTCAACCAATCTGTGCCCTGCTTCTGCTTCTCACTGCAAAATGACCTGACATCACACCAGGCCAAAAGTACATGTACCTTCTAGCCCACCAAATCCCTCAGTTCTACCCCAAAACCCTGTCTAGTCAAGAGAAGGGAAGGGAACGATTTTCAGCACTATGAATTATTTAGAGGGGAGAAAATACTGCACTGGAAATTCTTCCCAAATATATATAAGTATCTAACAATGAATTGTTTTATATGTGGATTTCTTGGCTTTGGACATTTCCCATGCAGCAGTTATGGTGTTTGCATTCCACAAAGTCATATATATTTTAAAATATATTCCAGAAAATGAACTTGATTGGTTTTCAGGTCACAAGAGAAATTTCTTGCCTTTTCTGGGTATTGTCTGTTTAGCAAGAATGCATTTAGTATACAAGGATAAATTATGGCAGCCCATGGGACTCAGTGCCATATTGTGCAACTCACACAAACACTCATGGGCTTGCAAAGGATCACTCTGTTTGTTCAAGAATAAGATCTGGTACTTCTCATAACGGGAGGTCATATTACCTTAAAATGCCTCTGCCCCGTAGGTCTGCCTGATGAATAACATCTGTTCCCATAACAACTGCCTCTCCAGAAGAAGAGGTGGACTCTGTGGCATGACAAAAACAAAAGTAGTCCACAGGCAGTCCTGTAACGAGGGAGAAAGCGGCCACCATAAGGAACAGAAACCTCACTACGGGCCTGATTCAAACCCTACTGGAGGTAACAGGAAAGAGTCCAGCAGATTTCAGGGAGTCTTGGATTAGGAAGCATGCATACCCATGTCTCTGCTCATTTAATGGTAGTACTATCCGCAGCAATGATATCTGTCAGTTGAAATTGAATGTTTCTCCAGCCCTATACCTTCTCATCAACACACACAGCAAGACATTATACTGATGCAAGCAAAGGGAGATTTTACTGGAATAAGTGATAGCAGGTATGTTTCTCCATACCTAAAAAACTGTAACGGTCAATGCAATGTGCAGTCCAGAACAACCAGACTTCTTATGGCAGTAAAGTTTTGTGCAAAGAGAGATCACTGAGAAAGGGATTCCTCTGCTTTGCTTCCATTCAAAAGAACAGAGTGAAATCCTATTCCTTAGCTCTCATCCAACTATTTGCAATGGAGACAATAAAATCCAGAGAATTCATACTGAATTACCAGTATTTCCACTGGAAGTGAGTAAAAGAATCAGCTGAAAAGACTGAGGAATAAAGTTAGCTGGGAGGTGGTAATTTGGTTTCACAAGTTTTAAGGTTTTAAAATGAATTTTAGTTCTTCAGCAGAATGAAAACAAAACCACTGAACATTTTGTCTGCATTAAATTGTAGAAAAACACCTGTTTTCTTATCATAAAGTACAATTTTTTCAGCTCTAATCCTCTCTCTTACTGTCTTCCCTTCTTGCTCCCCCTCTCACTCTCTGTCACCAGAGGTAGCTGCAGAGCCCTAGATCACTAACTCCTTCAGCTGAAATTTTTTTGAAATCAATACATCTCTGTGAGTTGCTTTGCCTTTTCATCAAAAATGTATTCTGCCAAGAATGTCCATAAACAACTCTGCTTTGAGAAGTTCTTAGCTTGTCTCAAAAAACCCTGATATCTTGCACATCTAGCTGGATAGCCAGCTGCCCAGTTGTGAGGTTTTGGGTGAAAAGCACACAGTGAATTGCTGAAATGACAGTCCTATATATTACAGAAGTCTGGGATTTTCTCCTGTCTATTTTTTACACAGAGTATAAATTCTGTTATATTCCCCTCAGCTTATTCTTACTGTACAAAACACATATTTAATTAAAGCATTCCTCCTCACACTTTTGCTCTCTTGAACCTGATCCCAAGGATTTTAGGGATGTACCTGTGAACAGATAGTAAGAAAAAAAATGTCTGTCTAGCCTTATGTTGCTCTATTTATCCATGTGTTCACTTCAACATGGAATTGGCAAAAAAATCTTAGCTGATTTTTAAATGAAAGGGAAATGCATGAACCCCACCTTCTGCAGTTGTATTTCTTTAAGTGTAAATTACAAGATTACGAAGTGGCCTCAGACAGAAAACCTTTACCCTGGTATAGTATTTTGATTTTTCCACAGAGACAGACTTGCTTATTTTTCTTAGAGGTCAGAAGGGTTTTTGCTGTTGTGCTGACATTTTGCATCACCTTTTTCCTTTTGCCTATGAGAAAAATATGCAGTGGTGAAATGACACTGAAAATGCATTGCTCTGTTTAAGTGACATGGATTGTATATATGTGTGCATCAGCAGGTTAGTCACAGGGGCCAGAGAAGGATTCTTTAATAGCCACTGTATGAAGGAGACAAGCATAACTGAATTTTTTTGTCTTCTTTTGATTGTACTCCCACATGTAGAAGCTCTTTATTAAAGAAGCAATGCCTTACAGGTGGGGGAAAAAAGAGAATATTTCAATTAGCAACAACCTAACTCCTCTGTCAATTCTGGCCTTCATGCCTCAATAATCCCTTGAGCATAGCTCATAAATAATGAGTGGTCGGAGACTGGCTGTACAATTCCAGTGCATTCTGTTGACTTCCAGGGGATGCACAAAAAGATAGTATATATCCTTAAGGCAAAAGCATGTGCTGTTTTCTTGGTCTTCTATCATCAAATGTATATTGCTAGCACTTAAATTACTATTTATTAAGTACTGCCAGTAGGCTATACAGGACATACATTGCTGTGTGTAATCAAAACTGATTTTTATCGGTTTCTTTCTTTATCATTACCCTACTATCCCCTTCATACCTTTTCTCATAGCTCTATGTGATACAGATTAAAAAGAATGTGATTTGAAAATACTGAGTAAAGTACAAGCAAGGAAGCATCAAGAGATAACCTCATCATGTTGAAAAAAAACCCAAACTACAATCCTTTTTCCAGGTACAAATAGTCAAGAGGATGTAAAAAATCACTTTAATCTCATTAAAATGGAAAAAAAAACCCACAAACTTGTACACATCTAACTAGATAGCCAGATGCTCACCTGAGGTGAGTTTACTAATTCTATTGACTTCAATTGACCTGCCCTTTTTTGTTTATTGGGAGGTTCATAACTTTTGTTTGAAGGAGTGCCAAAATCTTTGCAAGTCTTGACAGGAAAAGTAGCTGCGGTGTAAAAAATTTATAGTGAGACATGATACAAACTTGTTCCGTAACCCTCACAGAAGGATAACCAGGTGGAATATGAAGGAAAGATGGGAACACAAGTCATCTTTGTGTGACCTGGCTCCTGGTAAATCACATCTTCACCTTGGGTTATAAGAATGGCATATCCTTAAGAGTGGATTTTTTTTATTTGGAATAGGGTTTGAAATGAGCAAAGTGAACTATTTGTTGGTAGGACAGAATTCAACGTTCAGATATGGTTCCAAAATTTTCAAATCATTAAGAGTTTTATAACAAAACAAAGAGAAAAGTGAACCTGAGAACTTAAAGATCTAGATCTGGATTAAAATGCTGTGTCTTTGTTGTATTTAGAGGTACCCTATTGGTGTGTTATTCCTAAGAGATTATTTGATGTTGCAAGGTGTTTTCATTAGCCAAAGCTGACTCGTCCTTCTTCACAGATCTTCTACCTGTAAACTCTTTCCAAATAGTTTTTCTAGGATCCATTTCCTAAAGGCAAAGGGACTAACTTCACAATGGCATCTGTTTTTTTTTCTTTCCTCTGCAGGTTTAAGTGTTAATTTGGTATCTTGTTAGCAGAACAGAAATGAATAACTCAACATACATAAACTCTTCCACTGAAAATGTGATGGCTCTGGAGAGCCCCTATAAAACTGTAGAGGTGGTCTTCATCGTCCTGGTAGCAGGATCTCTCAGTCTAGTCACCATAATTGGAAACATCCTGGTCATGGTGTCAATCAAGGTCAACAGGCACCTACAGACTGTCAACAACTATTTCCTGTTCAGCTTGGCCTGCGCTGACTTGATCATCGGCATCTTTTCTATGAACCTATATACCCTCTACACTGTGATAGGCTACTGGCCCTTAGGGCCTGTGGTGTGCGACCTCTGGCTGGCTCTTGACTATGTGGTCAGCAATGCCTCTGTAATGAACCTCCTCATTATCAGCTTTGACAGATACTTTTGTGTCACCAAGCCTCTGACATATCCCGTAAAGCGGACCACTAAGATGGCAGGCATGATGATTGCAGCTGCGTGGGTGCTCTCCTTCATCCTGTGGGCCCCTGCAATTCTCTTCTGGCAGTTTATTGTGGGAGGAAGGACTGTCCCAGATGGGGATTGCTACATCCAGTTTTTTTCCAATGCTGCCGTCACTTTTGGCACTGCTATTGCAGCCTTCTATTTGCCTGTTATCATCATGACTGTCCTTTACTGGCAAATCTCTCGAGCCAGTAAGAGTCGGATAAAGAAAGGGAAAAAGGAAGCTGCCCAAAACCAAGATACAGTTTCCCCCAGCCTTGTCCAAGGTAAAATAGTGAAACCAAATAATAACAATATCCCAACCAGTGGGGGTGGGTTGGAGCACAGCAAAATTCAGAATGGAAAAACCACTGAAGAGACAGTGACAGAGAACTGTGTTCAAGGGGAAGAAAAGGAGAGCTCCAATGACTCCACCTCTGTCAGTGTTGTGGCTTCCAACATGAAAGAGGATGAAGCTGCCAAAGATGCCAACCAGGCTCCTGCCTCCCAAGACCACCTCAAAGTGGAGAACTCCAAGCTGACATGTATTAGGATAGTCACCAAGTCCCAAAAGGGTGACTGCTGTGCCCCCACCAACACTACTGTGGAGATTGTAGGCACCAATGGGGAGGAGAAGCAGAACAGTGTAGCCCGGAAAATCGTTAAGATGACAAAGCAGCCAGCCAAAAAGAAACCACCTCCTTCTAGAGAGAAAAAAGTGACAAGGACTATTTTGGCCATCCTCCTGGCCTTCATCATCACCTGGACCCCATACAATGTGATGGTGCTCATCAACAGCTTCTGCACATCCTGCATCCCCGGCACTGTATGGACCATAGGTTATTGGCTCTGTTATATCAACAGCACCATTAACCCTGCTTGTTATGCGCTCTGCAATGCTACTTTCAAGAAGACCTTTAAGCACCTTCTTATGTGTCATTACAAGAATATAGGAGCAACAAGGTAAAAATAATAATTATAATAGAAATAATAATGGGAAGGGTGAAGAAGTTTCAAATTAAATTACAAAAAGACCCACAATGCCACAGCACTTTATGCTCTTCTACGGAATGTGCAATCCAGGATGTTAGTGGAAATACTGAGATGGGGCATCAGCTCCACCCCTAAGAACTACGCTTAAAAACATCCATTAATCATTGAAAATAAATCTTGAGGACATGGAGATGTTTGAGGAATTATTCACATATGTGGACTGGAGGCATAGTTCCTTGCTTTTTGAGAGTATTCTGCAGAAGGGCTTTAGAGTCTTTGATTTTTTTGTCGTTCTGTGTAAAATACTTGTTCTTTTTTTTTTNGTTTAATATGTCTTCATCTAGGGAAAAAAAAAACAAGAAGGAAATTTTATCAGTAACTGTGTGGAAGAGTCATAGTAGTTTGGGAGATCCTTACATAATCTGAATGGATCATGGTTGAAGGTTTCTAAAGATCAAAGTTGTCTAAGTTTTTTTTGTCATTGTCATGTATGAACCTTAATGTTAGATAAATCATAATGAAAGTTATTTTATGTTGGTTTTGACACTACCATTTCCAAAACTTCATCAGTTCTGAAAGTGTACTTATGCTCAACATGTAACCATTGCCTAACCTGTGTATCATTCAAGGTCTGCTACTGGCCCCCTTCTAGGGGCTTTTGTTCTGTGATTCCTTCATCGCTTAAGATAAAAGTGAGAAGAAAAGTGGTCTTTTCCATATTGCTACATCCCAAGACTATTTCAGCACCTGTGTAAACCAAAGCTTTTGAGACAATTTTGTTCAGTTTGTTTGTCATATAATACCCAATCATGGATTTGTCTTTTACCTCTATCAACCTTTTCTTCGTTTTTGTACCTTACTTGTCTAGGGCATGAAGATTGAATATCAAAAGAAGCTGTAGATTTAAAGGTCTCATCCAGTCAGTCACCATGGTAGCCAAAGAAAGGGCCTCAGCTGAAGAATAAAAACAAGGTTATTACTAGGAAGGTTGCATCCTTTTGAAGTTGGAAGTACAGATGAAGAGGTATACTGAGGCTCCACAGAACGAGTAGTTACTATTAGATGACTATGTTCTTGACGAGTCAAAATATGATTCACATTCATTTATTGAGGAAAAGAATAAGACAGACTGCCCATATGGATCAAGCTCTGCCTAAGCCCTTAGTGTGAAAACAAGGGCCTTCCTAGGTGTATCCTGGCCAAGGGGTTTACTTTGTGAAAAAGATACTGGCTACATTGCCTTTTGAACCAGCTGGGAGCAATATTTTCACTATAAACCAAGGGATAATCCTAACAAAAAAGCAGAGAAGAAAACAGTGATTACACAAAAACAGATAATGAAAGAGCTTGGATGTGGGGCTGGAAGAGGTAAAGTTCAAATATTATCTGCTACTCCACACTAGCTCAAATTCAAATTCTTTCTGCCTGGCAAGCAATTTACTATTTCAGTATTTGATATTTATTGTAGCACAACTGAGCACTGTGTGGATCGGACAAAGTGTATCAGATTACTGAAAACAGCAATTGTCTGTGAGTTATGCATACTCTAGTTACCTCCTTCTTAGTAACTCTAACTTCCTGACATTAGTGAAGGTACATCTACAGATTTTGTTATCCAAAAAAGTAGTTTGCTGCATAGACAGTGTCCTGAGAGACTGTCTTCTGGAGTGAAAGCCACCTACCAAATAGGACACCAAATCATTGTGCTTTTTCATGCACATTATTTCACGCACATTAGAGTCTTCCACAATGTGCTTCAAAATAACAGCCTTCAAGATTACAGGGAAATTAATCTTGCGGACAAGTTTTACTTTTGACAAGCTTATTGAAACACAGTGTCAAAGCACTTTGGCAATATGACAATTTTCATGTTTCAAAGTACAACTTCCTAGGAGAAAGTGAAAATGAGGAGGATTAAACTGCAGTAAATTAAGGCCAAATTAAACTCAACGTTAACGTGTCTTCATATGTATTCATTGATTTTATACCCCTAGTGATTTCATCCTAATATATCTAAGTATCTCCATGCAGCCAAGGATCTAATTTTGCAACTCTCACTCGCCTTAAGTCATATTTACTATCACTATTTTGATCTTCCTCCTTGTAAGGAAGAATAACTCGATGATAAGGCTTGCAAAACTGAGTGCTGCTTGTCTTTCCAAACTACATTCACTAGGCTTATCTTGACAGGTCAAAGGAAAGACTTACATTATAATTTCTAGACCATTTATTCTCTTACAGTGTTAAAAAATCCTGATAGTAATCAAAGATAAAATTATTCTAAATCATATTTCTTTAGAAGAGTTTCATAAGAGAAACACATCTGCTTCTTTCTTTGTGCAAGTGCTATGGGTATCGGTAGTACAGATACTCATATTGAGAAATAATGGTTTATATATTTTTATCTAATCTTTTAATTCCAGTTTTACAGCAGGTGCGCAACTCCTTTGTTCTGACCTTTGAAGCTGTCACTTGTTCATAAATTATGAATTCTTCTAACAACTAAGGACAATTCTACAGGTTAAGAAGTGCAACATTACAATTATACTTTTTCATCATGTGATGTAATGACATTTAAAATACCGTGCTGAAAAAAAAAATTTTTGGCAGAGTATTCATGAAAAAAAAAAAAGGAAACCCTTCAGTTTGAAGTTTTCTAGCACATCCCTTCCTTTGATCCAAAAGGACAAGATGCTTTCATTTCTGTTATAGTATATTTAAAAGTCTTGCAGGACACACAATCCTGTGTATGTCCTATGTTTTCACCTCATACCAGTTAAGTGAAAAAAATGGTTCCATAGTACATCCACATTCACAGACAATTAAACAGTGTAAAAATACATGGCATAATGCACCTTTGTACATGCACACAGACACGCAAACACACACCCCAACATGGTTTATAAGCACGGAAAATAATCATCTAACATTCAAGACATTGCATGGGATTGTGTCTGTGTTGCACTCACTGGCAAGCGGTGGGAGATGCAGAGCCAACACTTACTCATGACACTGTCTACCCACTCCTGGAGGCAGAGAGGAGGAAGAGCCTTGCCTTGAGATACTGGGAACCTCTCAGGTCTTCAGGTGATTGTGGCTCAGTAAAACAAAAAGTGGGATAATCTTTCAGAGCCACATAATGATTTGTTCTTTTGAACGTGTTTTGAGCTCTCATGTCTTTCCTTTGTGTCCCAAATCACATTCACCAGGTTTCACTTACCTTCTGAGTGATAGTTCTGCAAGATGTAGATGTTGGTCTTGAAGAGCAGCACTCCCTGGGTATCTACTCCAGCTTCCCCGGCTCTCACCGGCGCCCCGTCGCTCCCAAGGCCCCAGGTGGCCCTGCTGTTGGTGCTGCCATGTCTTCACCTTGGGCTTGGCCAGAGGACCCCAGCGGCATGTCCGCACCATCTGCTATGCTGGCCACTTCTGTTTCACAAAATTGAGCAAACTGTATAGGTGACTCATGAGGAAAAAAACCCAACAAAAAAACAACAACAAAAAAAATGCAACTATCACTTCTTGCCTTCTCTTTTTCTTCCTTTTAACTGTTTCCAGAAATAGGCTAAAACTGAAAAGGTTCAACCAACCTTTGACAGTAGCCCTGCTTCAACAGGGTCTGTCATGTCAGCAACCTGTGGGGAGTGACTTGTACTGTCACAGGCCAGCCCTACCTTCACTCTCCAGGGAGAGAACAACAGCCTGAAGATATGCCAATCCAACTGGCACCTTTTCTGAGTATTAATGACAACTGTGGTTAAAAGAAAGAAAAGAATAAAAAAAGAGAAAGAATGAAAAAAAGAAAGAAAAAACCTGAAGTAAAGTTGAGAAATCTGTTTTCCAGTGAGGAAAAAAAATAAGAAAAATTTCTGTCAGTCTTCTTTTTTGGATTTTCATTTGATTTATTAGGAATCATGAGGATCTGTTTGGAGACAGCAAAGTGTTTGAACACTGCCTGATGAAAAATAGTCCAAAGCCAACAGACACATCTATATAAGTCAGATTGATTTCTTTCTTTCTTTCTTTCTTTCTTTCTTTCTTTCTTTCTTTCTTTCTTTCTTTCTTTCTTTCTTTTTCTTTCTTCTCTCTCTCTCTCTCTTCCTCTTTTTTTCTCTTTCTATCTTTCTGTCTTTCTTTCTTTCTTCCTTCCTTTCTTCCTTCCTGTCTCACAAATGCTCATCGGGAAGATAGTGTTCGAATGGACCCCAGGGATCAGTTGTTTGTCATCCACAAAGCGTGAAGGGGACAAAAGCAAGTGTTAAATGTATCAGCCCTCTGTTTTATATTTTTCCGGTGGAAAAAAACATATTGACAAGAGGAAGCATCTTTAGCAAGTGTGGCTGTGGTGAGAAGAGCCCACACACTAGTGAGGAAACCCTCGGGGTGTTCCAACTGCTCCTGCCATCCTAACTGCAAAAGGGGCATGATGTGATGGATAATTTTTGTTTGTTTCATCTCCTGATGGATTTGAATGTGTCCATGTGTCTGCTCTGGAGTGGGGTTTGTTAGTAAACTCACAAGCCCCTTCACCATTTTTTGATTAATTTTCATCCCTGTCCTTAATTCCTGTGGATGCATCAGCTGCCCCATTGCTGCCTAGGGATACAGCTCCTCTTTTCTCCTGTGGTGCTGAGGTGGCACACTTTGAATTTCTCACTTCTTGCCAGTTCTGTTACCCAAACCTGTTACCAAATACCTAAAGGATCCTCACAGCCACCTTGTGCTGCAAAACTGGCCTGATGCATCTGAGAGGGACAGGAGAGTGCTGCTGTTATTTCTTTTCCCTCCCTCCCCTTACAGTAGTTCCTATAGATCTTTATTTTTTGACAAACCAGGTTGCTTCTCATGAGAAGCCAAACTCATAAGAAAGAAACAGGTAGTAGGAAAACAACTCTGGTCCCATGAGTGGGGGATGTTTGCTGACAGGTGGTTGGATTTAGAGTCTAATAGCCTTTGATATTTTTAAAGATCTCCTCCTAGATGGCTCTGTACTCTCAGCTGATAGCAGTGCAAGTGGCAGAAATTGAGAAGCTAAAAAGAAGCAAGCTTTTTTTCACCCCTGGGTCTACAGATGTTCTGTATAACATGTCTAGGGACATGTGCTAGGCATGTGATTTCTATACAGTATCACTTTTATTGTTCCTGTATATCCTGAAAAGCTATCGTCTTCCAAGAAACCTTTTTTTTCCCTAATTTATAGAAAATCTTTCCCTGAAGGAAGCAGATAGATGGTCATTAATTTGCTGTGGCTTTTTTTTCCTCATTTCTCTGCCTGTCTTTCTTCTTTTATCACAGTCTTGACAAAAAGCTTGCTTTCTTCTTTCCTCACTGTAAGAAGTATCTGTCACCTGTGTTTCAGCTACAGGTGTGCAGTTTCTTTGGCCTTTCAGGCACTGTGAATGCTGGTATTCACACTTTTTAACCACACCAAAAATACCACCTTCCCTAGCATGCAAATCCCCCTCCACAGAAGCCCAAACTACTTTGCGGAGTGTGAAGTTCTGTAAAACCTTTCTGCACAGGTTTTAAACTGGAAGTAAAAAAAATATTAAAAAAAATCCTCACATGAAACAAAGCCAAATCAATTCCCTTTCTCCCCAGTTTTGTCATCTCCATATCAGAAACTATGGTGGGTAATGGCAAAAAGTGAATGTTCTTGTCATAGAATATCACAAAACAACATGGATGATTTTTATGCCCTGTGCAATGGTAAGGCAGCCCTCCCTTCCCTTGAATCCCCTTTTATTCCAATACTTACTATTGGAGTATACACTGAGAAACCAAGCCTAAGAATGCAGTTATAGCAAGGCTGAGCTAGACGTGAATCATTTGCTACAACCAATGCAATTATTTATCCTGTATTTTAACTTCCTTCCTTTTGCTATGGCCTCTTTTGCTACAGTGTGGGACTAGTGGGTCACACGAGCCTATCAGTACTCCCAGGTCTCACATTTCAGGTTACTGGGTAGATTTGTTATACACATTTCAGTCTGGTATTAACCAAATAAAGGGAAATAAATCTTGGTGTCTTTTTGCGTTCCAAAGCTCTGCGTAACCTGAAAAGTGACACTGGGTAGCTATTCTTCTCCATCTTCTTATAGTTTCTTTTTTTTTTTCTTTTTTTTTTTAACCTCCCTTGCCAAGAAGCACATAGAAACTATTTTCTTTGCCTCAGAGTGGTTTGCCCGTTTGGAAGAATCGGCTGTGGGTGGTATGTGAGGCATTATGATCACAGCCCATGTTTGAGTGGCCTTTGGATGGAAGGATTTAGCTGTGTGTTTAACGTTTGTACTCTTTCACCTGGCAGCACTGAAGAAAGCACAGGGGGACAAGCTTGGCATGCCCTAACTTGCAAAGGGACAGACAGGTCATGGTTGGATTGCTTCTCTGCTCCCCCCAGCTCATGTAGGCTGTTGGGAGGAGGGGGAGCATTTCTGCCCCCACTGGAGGCTCTGTCTCTGCACCTCTACCCCAAAGATAGCCCTTCTCTGAAGCACATTATGGTAGTATTGGTAGTAATAAAAGTAACAACATTGGTGAGAGTGCCATGGTTGCCAATAAACAGACTTTTTTATATCTTATCCCTTAATGCTGGTGCCACTTTGCAAAGGTGGCTGGTAAGTTAGAGACTAGCAGTTTGTAAATACCTTTAGATAGTGTGTTTTAACATGACCAACACCATATCTTGACTGTGTAAAAAAAGTAATACATTATGTGTAATACTATCCAGATAAGGTTATAATGTAAATATAACTACAATGAATGTCCAATTACTCTTCAAACTCTATGTACGAGGAAGAACCTCATCTCTTCTTGAGACATTTTTTAACTTAAGGGTATGGAAAAACTGTTGTTAATTTATATAAAGAATCAACTGCATTCTTTTCTTCAAAAGAAATTCCTACTGCAAGGAAGAAGGGAATGTATTACATGTATGTGATATCCAAAATCATATGGTAAGACTGGGAACTGAGGATCTTACAAGTCAGGACTAGCCCAATTCTTGATGCCGTACATTTGATCTCATATAAATAAGATAAGCACAAGTTTATGGTTAGCTGTGTAAAGCTGACCCACTTGATTATATATACATTATAGAGATATATTTATATATGCTGTATAGATATATACATATACACAACATTCATACAGTGAAAGCAGAGTTTGATGAAGTCATGTTAACTGGGAATTTGGATGTAATGTCGTGCTCTGTTTGGGAAAAAATGTCGGTATTATTCAGCAACATTCAAATATGTTATGCAGGATGAAGGAAGAAGGTGCTTCACCAAAATAAGTCATGAAGGACAGAGATGATGAGGGTTTGAAATATCTTGAAGACTCAACTAAAATTACATGCAATATATGTGTATGTACTTCTGCTGAGTTGTATTCCTAGTTAAAGTATTGCATTAAACAGCGAATTATGACAATAATAAAAATGTTTTTGTATGTGGTATCTTTGTTTATTTGTTCTTTTTACTGAGTGAACTACACTGTGAAATGTGAAACTGGAATAATAAGTGGAGAAAAAAGTTTCCTTAGAGTAGCTGTGGGGCTGTGCGACTGTCTGTAGTAATGAAGAGAAAAATTCTAACTTTGTTTTTGCCAGCCTTCATAGAATCATAGAATACCAGGTTGGAAAGGACCTCAAGGATCATCTGGTCCAGCCTGCTTGGCAAGTGTGAAAGTTCAAGAGAAGTCTGGAGGACCACTTTACTTGTCCTTGTCTTGTCCTCATCTCTGTTCCTTCCTCAGTTCACCTCCCTCGGTGACTCTGCTTCCTTCTGATTTCACCTTTCAATTGCAAGGTCCCTTCATCAGTCTGACAAGGGCCTCCCATATAATATTCCTCTGTATATTTCTGTCATCCAAGCGTTAAAAGGGAATAATTAAGACTCTTTTGTAGGCACCCTGTTATATCAAAGGAAAATAAGTTTCTAGTTATTGATATAGGGGGAGATGGTACTGCTAACAACTAGATGTATTTTGAGCTCCCTTTGCCTTATGAATGCAAACCTAGCTGCATAGCATACCTAGAAAGCATCTGGAAGTAGGAATAAAGGATGTAGGTTGCATATCTTCAGGTCCTCAAGGTCTCAATATACTGTCTCACACCCACATCAGGAACAGACAGGCTCAGATACAGCAGAGGAAGCCAGTGGTAGTGACTGGGGACCATTCTTGCCCAGATAAATCTGGCTTTTGGTGCACAGTCAGTCTAGCAATTCAACAAGTGATTGAAGAGTGAGTCTCTTGGGCATATTGGGTATATCAGCTCTGTCAGGATCAGGATACTTCAGCCCAGCCACTCCAGAATGGAAAGAAGTAATTTTAATAAGGTGCTCTATATTGCTCTTCGTCTTTCTAAATTTTTTCTTTGTTAATATTTGAAGATTTTTCTTGTTTCTACCTTTTCAGGACTCTACACCACTGCCATTTGCTCTGTTGTTTCTTTAGTCCAAGCTCACCTTCAGCCCTTTCACCACCATTCTGTCCATAAGCTTTCCACAATGAAAGCCAGAAAATCCACTTTTTCATCTGCCTTTTTCTCAATTAGATAAATTTATGTGTTTGAATATATTCCTTTGCTTGCAAGTCTCTTGCACTCTGCAAAGCGTATATGATACCAATAAGCTGTAAGATGCAAAAATACTTTTATATTTCTTTTAAAGGTAGATCCTGATGGTTAAAAGACACTTGTAAAGATTACAATAGAAACACAAATAGGTACGTGAACTCTGTTTTTCCAAGCTACAGTCTAAGTACTTATTTTTGATTCATATTTTCCCTTCAAAGAACAAATCACCTTTTTCAGACCCCTCTATGCTAACCGTCACACCACAGATCATATGCATAACTCAAATTGTCAGTGTACCGCAACAGTCCAAATAATTCTCTCTCACACACACTACACCATCCTATAATTGCCACCATATGGCTTCAAGGGGGCCTCAACATGCCAATGGTGAGAGTTCTAACAGATGGAAGAGGTTTCTGCAAATAGGAGGGCTAACTTCAAAATGGGTGGAGTTGCCAATCCTATTTGAAATACAGCATGGCAGTCCAAGACTTAATCCCCTGCTCTATATGTTTTGGAAAGCAGAGTCCAAAAAACCCCTTTTTCCAGCAAGCACACCTTTTTTTTTTTTTTTTTGGACATGCATTTCAGTTCACTTAACATTACAGAAAGCCTATAACCAATGGTACATGGAAATGCAGAGCACTGACGCTAAAGCTTAGTTTGTCTTCCCTGAGGAGTTTAGGCGTGTTTCACTGATCAAACGTATTCAGAAAACTTTGTTGCCAGAGGGGGTTTGCACACAGGGGAAAAGGGATGTGGCTTGTGACAAACTACTCATCTCCCTACCTAAGCTGTTCAGTCAGATTTACAGTTTCGCCATTGGGCTGTGAACAAGGTTACCTTTTTCTTTAAAAGAGTAAAATCACACTCAAGCACAATAAAAATTTTCACTTCAATCTCCTCATACAGCCAGTAGTATTTACAATTAATATTATATCTAATACTATTCATCTTCTCCTTCCGGAGAGACATCTTTAGATATCTGTCCCCCAGATCAGATCAGAAGTGCTTCCCTCTGAGGGATTTTATTAGCAGAAAAAGATTGTAAAGTGTAACTACCCACTTCTCCCTGAGTTCTGGAAACACCCTGAGAAAATCAATACAGAGAAATGCTGCTATTTTGTAAATCCATTAACTCTATTTCTGGCCTTTTGCCAACCATTGTATTCACCGTCTAGACATGGGAACCTACTCGGCAGCACTAGAAAATTGACTCTGCTGCCTTCTTCTCAATGGAGGTTGTCAGCTTCATTTCTACCAACACACAGGACCAAGGAGAATAATAAAACCAGCAAGTATGATATCAAAGAAATGGAGAAACAAAAATATCCCTTTCCTCTGCCCTCAATCATTGCTCTGTCTTTCCCCCCCTCCCTCCTTCCCTCCCTTGCTCCTTTTTCTTCCTCTCCTGTCTCTGAAGTGTCTGAGCTAGCTCTCCAGGTTTCACTCTCTCATTAACAGATTGCTAAAGGTGATGAACAAATCACCATGAAAGCAAAGCCTTTGGCTTAAACATGTGAAGCGATGTAGGAGGGAAGGAGACAAGGAGGAATGCCTGAAGAAGCTCATTTAAGTCCAGAGACCAAAGGCTTTCCTTGACACCCACCATAATCTCTACTGTGAATTTGCCTGCAGATGAAAAATGCTCGGGAGCTGAGCAGGGGTGATTGGATCCATATGGCACAGCAGTAATATTCCCAAATGAAAGCATTACTGGTGGCAGCTGCATCAACTGATTTTCTGGGAGTATGGGCACAACAGATAGGTGTCATCATATAATTATTCCTGATGAAACTGCAGCCTAACAAAGAATAGGGAGTCAAAGGAGTTAAATCTCTCCAGCATAGAAGATATAGCTCAGCTCCCCGTACAGATGGGAAGACTAAGAAGTGCCAGTAGCACAAAGGAGCAAGAGCTTCCCTTTGTAAAAGTCACAATCTTTGGCACAAATTCAGATATTCCCGGGTCATTTGGCCAGGCTGTCATTTTGGGTAACAAGGGGTAAGCTACTACTGCTGATTGCATGTGTTACAACAGGAGGGTGAGGCTTCAACTTCCCTGAGTGTAGTCAACAGATAAGGACGAGGGCAGAATTCAGTGTATACAGGCTTAGTTATTAAAATAGTGAATGTTCTATAGAAAATATAAATGAGACATTTCAAATACAGACATCAAATCCCAGATTTTGTCATGTTCTGTTCCTAAAATGAAAAATAAAGAAAATAAAAGTTTTCAACGGCTTTAATTGATGTATTTTCCATTACATGTGTGATAAAAAAAAAACCCACATAATTTTATACAAAGAAGGAGGAGTGTCTTCTGTTTGGTGGCCTTCACATCGCATTGAGAAGACATGAGCTAGACAATTACAAAATAATGGAGTTGGTTGGGAGCTTTCCAATGAAAAATTTTTCCACTACAAAATGCTGATTTATTAATTTATGGGGTTTTTTTGGTGGGAAGAGGTCAATCTCAATGGGTTGCCTGGTTTTGAAATGTTCTAGGAAAAATCAAACTTGTCTTAAGAGATTATTTTTAGCACATTTTAAAAAAAAGTTCATTTTTTGCTTCAAATATCTTTCATTCAGAAAGTTTAAATACCAAAAACAAATAATAAAATCAATAAGAAAAATGAAAAGGCTCTTAAAAAAATATCTATTGGTTTATCCAGTCTTACCTGGACAGAAGGAAAGAAAGAGAGCATAAAACTCTTCAGAGATAGACTGTCTGCCAAAATTTTGGAGGGGAAAGGGAAAAATTCTCTCTCATTCAACTTCTCATTACCAGTTCCACTTGTGCAGTGGACACAAGAGCCCTGATCTGCCATGACTGGTTGTACAACAGTGTCTATACACCATGGTCTAGAAGATATTTACTAGTGAAAATACCTCTCAGGTACAGGCTTGCAGCAAATCTGTCTCCACGTTGATCTAAAGTCCCCTCCAAACCTTGTTTTCCCACATTGCTAGCTTGTCTGAGAGGATGTTTTGGGTGGTGAAGCACAGGGTGTCGGGGAAGGTTACACGTGCACTGGAATTGGTCTTGCCTAGGCAGCCCCTAGAGAAACTGCATACAGGATGGCTACAAAGAGATATTGGTGACAAAGCCGGCTGCGCGCTGCTGCTCAAACACCTCATTATAAATTTGCACAGGGCAGTGAGAAGCTGTAGGACTTGTGCACAGCCTTGAGCCGAGGACATCAAAGAGATGCACTGTGCTAAAACAAGCATAAGCAGATTTCCACAGCACTTCACAGAGAACAAAAGTGACCATGGTTTTTGTTGTGGGCATGTTTGAGTCGTACTCCAAAGCAGACAATCAGCAAGATTATGCTTTTATGAACACTTAGGTAAGTGCTACTTCAACACTTTGGACCCTGCAAATGGGAACTATTTATAAAAGGGAGGAATATATATTTTAAAAGATGAATGCTGAAATATGTGTTAATCCCTGGGCAGACACAGCTCAGAGTGGAAAGTGTTGAAAAGTGAAAGTCAATGGTGTTTGCAAAGAATTATGAAGCCACAGGAAGAAATGAAGATGAGGCATGTCACACTTCATCTGTCAAAAATAGGGCACCCTCCTAGGGGCAATGTAGAAACATAATTTTTTCTAGAACAGGATCCTTATTTAAACAGGTTGAAGGCCTCTTTAGATAGAGTTGTTTCTGCTTATACTGATGATAAGGAGAGCAAGGGGGAGTATCTCAGAAGACCTTCTTTAGAACATGTACACTTAAATGAGATTCTTCCCAGTCCAGGTGTGCACAGCCCTGGGGTTTCAGCCTTTGTTGGATTTTGTAGATGCAGCTGTAATAATAATTATAGTAACTGGTATTATGCTAGGGAAAAAAAATTACTGCTTAATGATTAATTAGTTGCTTGTGTTCACAGTAAGAGTCACAATCTCAGATGTACTCCTGACATGGGTTGTGCAAGGCATGAGATAAAAAGAAAAGATGTGAGGAAAGGAGAGAAATCCATTATGCAAAGCTGCAAACTGCATGGAGGAAGAAAACAAAATGAATTCGTTATACCTTTGCTCTGTATCCAGGAGTGTCTTTAGTCTACATCCTTCTTGGAGAACATTTGGTTCTTGTAACAGCTACTGCTGATGCCATGACGTCCAGTTTTGTGTGCCCTTGAACACAGCAGAGCCACCTTTGAGGTAAGTTTCCCAAGGGTGTAGGAGAAGTTTTCTTTCTTGTAGGAAAGTTTTATTTCTCTGCTGTGATTGCGGTGGTCACAGCTGGCATGGAGCTGCCCTCCTCATCCCTCTCAAAGGCTCTTCATGTGAAGTGAACAGAGAAATACAGCAAAAAAATCCGGCTTGGTGCAGGGCAAACTGGAAAAAAGCAGAGCATCATTGTTCAGCTAACAGTGTCTGACATCCTCATCACGTCAGCTCCTCTCCATCACTCCCTATTAGTATGCATCTTACCAAAGGTGCTAGGAAAGTCACTTTGCAATAGCATTACCACATATGAATACTAACTTGAAATGAAAGGAGCCTTACAAAGGAAACTGCTAATCTGATTGCAAAGGTCTAATGTGACAAACCCCCAAAGGTTGAGGAAGGGACAGGCAGCAGTTTCCATGCACTTTTTCCATTTCCATCCTCTCCTCCCTCTCCTACTTTGCATTTTGTACAGAAGGGACAAAAAATAACAGATTTGGATTCTATTCCATACAAGCTGCTGCTCTTCCTGTTATGCTGGACACTTAAGTTGTGACTGTGATGGATAAAGAATACACTGCAGAAAAACAAATCCATCCTTGGTTGTTCATTTGCTAGGAGAAGCCCTGAGACTCTGGTTTAAAGTAATTTTGGTTGCACAGCCTATCTACTGCTGTATTAACATTTGCCTACTTTCCAAAGTTACCTCCTACAAGGGGCTTAATTTCCATTAGGTTATGGGACTAATCATGAAACAATAATTCCTCAGGGGCCCAGAGAGTGTTGATTATCTTCTAATGAGGTAAAGTACCTCTCATCTCTAGGTCACTGCCTTGAAATCATCTCTAGTTCCTCAGTCACTAAAAGCGATCACAGACTGTTGATGATAAAATATGTTAATTTTGGTGGCTACTACGGCCACAAAGCACTTAAAGGAAGAACCTAGATGAAAACATAGAACTTAGGGAGGGCTACGATTTTTATCTTTAATTTCTGCTGGTATTCATTGGGTCAGCAGGTTATCTGAAAATAATTCAAAACTAACCTTCAATTGAGAGCAAATAAGAGCTGAGTAACAATTTGTGAATACATCTCACCCATATATTTTTTAGGAAATTATATTAGGGTGAAACCAGGTTTTTTTGCAGTATCATACCTGTAGTGATATAAGCATCAGAAATGTAATTCAAAACCAGAAATGAAAAAATCATTAAAAAAAGGAAAGTTTAATTTAACACAATTCGATCCCTTATCCATTGATTTTTGTATATATTTCTATATGGTGTTATGACAAAACAGTGGAAGTCATGCATCATATAACATACAATTTTGAAAAGAGATTTTTTTCAGGATTTCTGATTTCATGGGAAGTTGTAGAACCAAGTTTTTGTTCCAATCCTAAACAAACCAAAATGAAATAATAGTTTTATAGTTTTCCATGAATCAGAAAACTATATTTTAATGTCTCTAATATTTACAAGTCTTCTTCAAATGCATATACACAGATTTGTGTACAACCGAAAATATTTTTCAGTCTCATTGAAAAAGCTGAAGACCAGGATGTTGACATGCTGGACATTCACAAAAGCAAGCACAGAAGCTGAAGTATAGATAACTACCATCTCCTTATTACAAATGTTTATTTCAAGATTTATATTAAAATTTGGATTCAACATCATTGTGCAGTGAGTATGGTTTGAGCAGAACAAAACAGAAATCTGCTATTTTAGACCTCAGGAAAACACTGAAAAGCAGTACTTTTCCCCAGATTTGAGCACGGATGTTTGCTGTCCCATTTTTATTCTGTTCCTCAGCTGGGAGGTGGTGGTTCAGCTTCATGCCTGGTGTAAACATGCCTCTCCAGACACCTGTGGGTGATGAAACCCAGAAGGGTTTATGCCAGCTGAGCAAGGGCAAGAAGGACCCTTGTAAGGCAAGAAGGGAGCTCTCCTCTCTGCACAGCCTGGGTGCCAAATTTCCTGCACCCCTCTGTTTCAGGAGCGAAGCTCTGTGTATCGATCAGCACAATACAGCTGTCCACCCACGTGGTTATTAATGGATAATAAACAGCTCAAGCACCCATAAACAGCATTTTTCTTAGGAAGCACCAGCCTGGAATCAATTAAATAATGAGAAGGGCTCTAAGAAGTGCCATCAATTGCAGAAGTTATTACCCTCTCAGGATGTTTTACTGAAAACTCCCACACAAAGCAATTAGGTGTCAGATACTGCTGTGTCTTAATCAGGAGTTTCCAGCAGGGTCAGTGCTCCTTGCAGGCACTGTCTGGTGCGGAGGAGCAGTCCTGCGTGAAGCCATCAAGTCCCCAGGTCCCTCCCTGTTTAGCAACCTGGCTTGACTACCGGTCATCAAGAGTGAGAGAGACAACTAGAACAGCCTCAAAGGAGCGTGGAGAGCAAATCACAGAAAAAAATTATCTACAGCTGGCTTACAGTAACTGTTTCCTGGCCAGAAAGCCCCAAAATGTTGTTCATTTTCCCAGGGAGGTATGAGGAAATACATAGTGTCCCATTTTCACACCTTCACTTAATAGTTTACTGTTGGTCTACATGGAAAAGGCAAGGGTACAGAAACACAGAGCAAATTAACCTGTTTTTAAGGCCAGTGGAAAAAAAAGGAGCTAGATAGGTATAACATGTATGTTTAGGAAAAAACAAGACAAGATTTCTTTTCCTTTTCATTTTTCTTGGTGATAAACAAGTTATTTTAAGTAGTCCCAGTTATGTTCTGTAGTGTAAAGCAATTTCCAACCTGCCTTTATTACATTTCTCATGCTGAGGCTGTAATGGCAAAGGAGAAGGGAAAGGTGATCGACTTCAGGTCACTAATCCACAGTAAGGGAGAGAAGTGAATAAGCATCTTCAGCAGAGGTCAGCAACACCGAACAGGTCTCATTTCCCCTGTGCCCACACTTCTGACATAAGAAACAAATAGTCCAGAAGTTTCAGCAAGAATTATACTACAGGAAGACAATAAAACATACCCAACATTCCCATACTTTTTGTCAGAAGGACAGAGAAACAGCCGTGCAAAATGACAGAGAAAACCATTCTACTTAAAGGAGATAAGAAGAACTTACATGATCGCTGACCGAAGACTTTGAGTATGGAAGTACTGGGCGCAGGGTCCCTGTGCAGTAACATGAATCGCAAGTAGAGGACTATGTAGAGAACTGGTAAAACATCCCTAGTGCCTAAAAACTTGTAGCTGCATTGCTAGAGCTGCCTCTGCCTGCTGAGTGCTGACCAGGGAGACATTCCCAAGGTCTGCTGGGATTCAAAAACTCATAAACAAATATTCCTCTGCCCGTCTGGCCTGAGGCAATGCATGTTCTCAGAGCAAGCCTGCCAGATGGGCTCTGCTGCCCACACAGTCAACAGGGCAGCACAACCCACCTTTAGCAGTTCTCCCCCATGGCCATGGCACTTGGGCAGAGCATGCCAGCCTGTGCTCCCACAACCATGGACAGATGCAGGACGGTGTCTCCCAGCGATGCTCCACACTGGCAGTAAGACCAAGCTATCAGCAGTGTCTCCTCATATCTCCTGGCTGAACTTTTCCTACTTTTGAAGAAATACTTATAGACTGGAGTAAAGAATGACTCCTTACCCACTGGATACCTGATGTTAGGATATTCATCTGGGGCAGCAGATACCTATGGATGCCTAGATAGTATCTAGGCCAACTACTAGTACCGACTTCTCTTTTTTGTCAGTGCCCCAACTACTAGGTTAGGAGATCATTCTGTTTAGCCCAATAAGCAGAAGAGTTTTAGCTGGATCAGTTGCTCTTACGGATTCAAATGAAGATGGATGCCTGAATCTTCTTGGACATGACGGACAGGGATGCGAACAAGGATGTCTTCTAGAGCTAGGCAAACCATTGGGCCACTAAAGTGTTGCTTCAAATCTGAGAAACAGGCAGCAAGCTGGGGCAAAGTTGTACCTAGGAATACAAAGTACAAGAGAAATTGTTTAATTTTATGAAGCCCTCTTTTTTTCCTCATTGCCTTCCAGTTAATCAAAAAAAGGCAGCTCCTTCCCAGTAAGACAGCTTTCAGGCCTTCCTCTCCAAGGCACCCAACTCCTTACAAAGGGAACTTTTCTGGACCCTTCCCATTGAAGAGAAGCAAACCAAAGGTCTGGCATTGCAGTGCCTAGGTCCTTATGTGGCTCTGAGTTTATTTATGAGGTAGATAGATGTTTTGAAAGTCTGCCTCTGAACACATCCCAGAAGATCCATTCCTATCCATGACATATATTGAGAGCAATTCAAACACGACAGAATAACTACAGCAGTAGCCTAGAAAAAAAGTAACACTTTCTTTCAGTGCTCTGAGAAGGCAGTATATTCTTCATGACCCATTCATCATTACAAATGTGTCTGCAGCTGAAGATGATTGTTGCCTGCTGTTTAATCAGAGGGAAATGCAATGCAATGATAAATCATTCCCACAGAGGAGCTTCACGGGCAGCTCTCCCAGCTGGGGACTCCAGGTTGCCACCCAGGATGCTCTGCCACCTGTCCAATGCTTCAGGCTCTTCAAATCAGGATCCAAAGGGGTTTCCTCTCTCCAGCCTTAGAAGAGGGATGTTTCATACGCAGCTCTGTAACTTGACTTGCCAGCGGACCACTAACACAAAGTAGGCTAATAAGAATTACACACAGAAACAGGCCTGGTAGCTGAGATAACATCAACTCAGGTTTCATCAGTCATCACTATTTTTTTAATTAAAATTAAGCTCTTGATCTCACACCGCTCCCACCCTGCTCCCCCCGCCCCAGGCCCTGCCACCCGACCTCTTTCCTCTCCTGCCATCTCTCACCTCGGGGAAAGACCTAGCGGCAGCCCTTCATCCTGTGCGGAGGGGCACAGACTTCTGGAGTCATGGAGATGCCAGTGGTGATGCTCTCACTGTGCAAGAGGTTGCATTTGAACATGAACTCGCATCCTTGTACGCAGCATTCTTTCTCATAAACTAAGTTTCAGGGGTTATGAGAACTCTGTTCATCTTTAAGACTCTCTGAAATGCGATCCAATTGGGATCCACCAAGGAGGTGGATTCTGAACCTTTTTTCTCTTCTGCAGTCACAGCATGCAAATTTTTGAAAATAATGAGATTAGGTGATTACTGCAGTCTTCCAGCTGAGACATTTTTTAGATGGCACTATTTATTTTAGAAATGAAACAACAGTTCAGGGAGAGACTCTGATAATCCAAAGCATGTACTGAACCTTCTTTGAAACTTAATCCATTTGCAAGCTTCTTATTTTACACTAAATGAGGGAATGTTCAAAAGAAATGTATTTTTAACAGTCCATTAGGTTCAAAACACAGTAAGAAAGCGTAAGGGATGCCATCCCAGAATGCCATCTCTGTGGTCTTAGGTTCACCACCTCTCCATATTTCTGTGACCTTTCATTGCCTATAGCATGTTTAGTAGAAAATGAACAAGAGGACATTTTGAAAACAAATCATCATATATCTATGGTTAAAATTTTCTCATAACTTTTCTCTTTCATTTCTGGGGAAAGTTGCATGGGTACATCTCTGCAAACCATTTGGAACTGTCCTATAAAATCTCAGTGAAAAGAGACTGAAATTGGGTAGAATAATCTATTTCCTGTGCAGAAATCCTCACTGATACTGCATTAGTTGTTTCTTGTAGCCAGCTATAAGCCCATTCAGCAGTGAGGTGGTCTGATACTACTTTGCCTCTATCAGCTATTTATCTGCCTTTAGCATGGCAACTCACTACTATTTATTAAGCATAACTAGTGAACAACCATGTAAACAAGAATCTACACATTTTTGCTGTTGTTTCTTTAGAACTAGATTTGCTACTTAGCAAATCTGCAAGGGAAAAAGCTGACATGTAAGCCCATGGCCTGCATGCCCTTCAGTAAGGGGAAAAGTACCAGAGAGTGAGTTCAGATTCTTTTCTTAAAATCCTGCCATTTGAGCCCAGATGACAAGGTACAGATTCTTTCAGTGCTGGAATGGAAAATACATATTTGAGTCAAGCAAAGTTGTTTGTCTAAAATTTCTCAAAAAATATACCTGGAAAAGAGGAAAGCTAAAGCTTTGGAATGAATAATTGAAATATTTTCATGAAAATGTCAGAAGAAAATAATACTTTTGAAAAAATCACCTAAATCATATTTTAGTAAGTGGAAAATTTAAGGAAAGGAATGGAAAACCAAGCTTTGTTTCATTTGAATAGATTTTGACTGGATGTCTAGTGAGAAATCATTTTGTTCAACCTAATAATTTTTGTTATTATCATTCACAGTAACTTATGAGACAGAAAAAGTAATTGCAAAACTTTATCTAGAAAGGATCAATATAATCACCTAGTCTGACTTTTTGCATAAAATGGACCATGGGATATCATCAAGCGATTCCTTCAGCAAGTTCAGAAATTCCACTTGAATTAAAACTTATTTTATAGAAAAACTTTCTACTGAATCTTGAGACAGTTTTGAAATAATCCTAGTTTAATGACAGCAGTTGCTGGCAGATATAATCCATTTCTCTAAAAGGTACTTCAGTGATTGATTATCCTTATCTTAAACATTTGCCATTGATTTCTGTTCTGAATTTGAGTAGCTTCAGCTCCCAGCCTTGAGAGCCTTTTTGCAGTTTTTTATGCCTTCGGAAGGTTAAAATGTTGTCTCCTAGTAAATCTGCTCCTTTTATAGGCACTTATCTACTGCAAACAGGCACCGTTTACCTTTAAAGATAAACTAAAAAGACTGAATGTCATGAGGTTTTGTAAGAAAGATTTTCCAGGGCTCCAGTATTTCTTGTAGCTCTTTTCTAGACATTTCAGTTTGCCAGTATGCTTTTTAAAGTACGAAATAGAGATGATTGCAAATACTCTTTTATTTGAAACACCTTTCCTCAATGAAAGCCAAAGCTTTCCATGGAAGCATATTGATTTACAGGAGATTTCTGAACTGCCTCAGAATTAGACCAACAATGGAAATATTTTCCAGGGATGTGGCTGACACATGTTCAAGTCATCCCAACTCAAAGCAGGGATCTTGTCTTTAACTCCCGTAATCCGAGGGATTGACCTAATCACTAAGACAGCGGTGCTCTGTGCTGATTGTTTTCAGTTGGAGTTATTGCAGTTTTTGTAACTCACTGAAGTTCAGTGGACCCAAACTGAGAAAACAGTAGTTCAAAATGTGCTGCGAAAGACCTCTGCTGGCACTGCTCCTGGCATGAAAATCTTGTGTTCAAATTCCTGATCCAAACCCTGCAAACCAAACAACCACAAAGCTTGAGCCATAACCTGGTAGGAAGCATACCCGTCCTGGGTGTCCTTCTGAGGGACTGTCCAAAAGGGCAAACATGCCCAGGCCCTGCTGCAGCACTCCCTTGGGATGGGAACTCTGTGGTGGCAAGGAAAGGAGGCAGCTGCTTTCTTGGGTTAGTCATGGAAGCTCAAATGCACCAGGTGCCAAGATCTACCCAAGGTTACAAGGCACTCCATGGGGCACTCAGCCCAGCCACTTGAATTTAAGTCCACGAAGGCCCCAGGGAGTCACAGGCTAGCTTGACTTCCTTTGAGTTCTTTAGCTTTCACGTAACAAAAATTAAACAATTTTGGTTTGCAGGGCTAAAAACAATGACTATGCCTTGAAACACCTTCAAAACAGAATTCCTACTTTTCAGATAATCATGGTTTAAATGCAAAAGCTGTATATAATCTCACTACGGATGGTGGTAGCAGCACCTCTGCTTCTGATTTATCTTTATTTACACAATCAAGGACTACACAGCTTCTTGTCTTGCTACTACATCGTCCTTAGAGCTCGTGTTTCCATGATTATCCACTCTGATCCTTCAGTTCTTTATCTCAATCATGCTTTTTAAAATAAACCTCCATCTTCTATAGATATGGCCTACAATTTTCACTCCTAAATGATTAACCTTGCATTTAGCTGTACAAAAAACCACGTTTGTTGTTCAACTGAGCCCCCTATGCTAACGTCAAGATACAGTTTTGGAAAGTTTCCATGTATCTCATCCTTCCAGCTGGAGACAAGATTTCCACAGCAGATGTGACTGAGGGAACTGAGCAAAGGGAAAGGGATCAGGACAAAGAGGATGAAAACAGGAAAGCTAGGGAGATTTGCCTTACTTGCATATAGAATGGCAACTCCGAAAACTGCAGTAAAAAGATTTCTCATTCTTAATCACCTACCAGCTATCTTTTTGATCCAGGAAAACCAGGTCTCTGAAAAATGTGGAGCTTCCCACACCTTCTAGAGTCCTCTCTCACACTACAAATTCATAGAATCATAGAATCATAGAATCACAGAATCATAGAGTTGGAAGGGACCTCTGGAGATCATCTAGTCCAACCCCCCTGACAGAGCAGGGCCACCTTAGAGCAGGAGGCACAGGAACCCATCCAGGCGGGTTTTGAATGTCTCCAGAGATGGAGACTCCACCACCTCCCTGGGCAGCCTGTGCCAGGGCTCTGCCACCCTCAAGGTAAAGCAGCTCCTTCTCTTGTCTAGGTGGAAGTTCCTATACTCAAGTTTGTGCCCATTACCTCTTGTCCTGTCACTGGGCACCACTGAAAAGAGCCTGGCCCCATCCTCCTGATATCCACTCTTTAAGTATTTATAGGCATTGATAACGTCACCCTTCAGCCGTCTTTTTTACAGGTTAAAGAGACCCAATTCCCTCAGCCTTTCTTCATAAGAGAGGTGTTCCAGTCCCCTGATAGTCTTGGTAGCCCTTTGCTGCACCCTCTCCAGCAGTTCCCTGTCCTTCTTGAGCTGGGGAGCCCAGAACTGGACACAG
>VXBO01005302.1:175699-301130 GCA_013400135.1 Rhinoptilus africanus
AACCAGCTCTCTTGAGCCCCTTTGCCTTCCAGAGCCCTAGCCCACGAGATCTCTCCAAGCAGCTTCTTGAGGAGACCAAAGTTAGCCTTCCTGAAGTCTAAGGTTGTAATTTTACTTCTTGTTGTTTTGTGTGCGGTACCCATGATCCTGAACTCTATCTTTTCATGATCACTACAGCCTAGGGTGCCCCCAGCCTTAATGTCCTCCACCAGTCCCTCTGCGTTCGTTAATACTAGGCCATGGTCAAAGAACCCAATCGGGCCATGGTCAAAGAACCCAAAGTCCTGCCGGATGGCACCAGGCTCAAAGCCAGTCATTAACCTGGCTTCTCTTGTTCACCCCCTAATTATTTCCCACATTATATTGACATTAATACCATTTGTCCCTCCCGATACTTCAGTACCTCATATAGGCAATCAGTTTTGAAAGCTAGTCATGCCCTTCTCCCTCTCTCTGTGACAAGAAATAAAAAGCAATCCAGATGGGAGATTTTATATGTCTGTGGGGAGGTCTGTCTGTGTTTTGCCAAAATACAGATATAATTACTGGACCTCAGGCAAAGAGAAAGAGAGACAGAGAAAAAATGTGCACTTAAAGGCACCCAGTTTCACAACATAACCAGGTCCTGCACAGCTCTCCCAGGGAAAGATACTGTTCAGCTGAACTGTTGCATGCCCAAGAACACATGGGAGCCAGGCTCTGTTTGGCCTGTAGTTAATCAAACTCTATTCCCATCTCCCTCTATAGAAAGTGTAACCTTTCAAAGATGTCCACAAGCACTCTTGTAGGACTACACCTTATACACGCAAGTTTGCCTCTGGATTTTATCTTTTCAATATACTCACATATAGTAGGTTATTTGTAATTCATCAGCTTGAATGGACTCCTCTCGGCAGTGTCGGGTTTCTCCTATTTATCTCTGGATGAACACAACAGATTTATTCACCCGTTTTTTTTTTTTCCAAAAGTTTTTCTTGGAACTGCAGCTTCCCACAAAGCTCATTTTTACCAGTTAGCAATAAGCTTTCTTTTGTCCTCTACCTTTCATTCATCTCCCCAAAGCCAATGGACTTCCAGGGCCCACAGAGCACAGTCTGAAGGAGCAAGATAAATTCCTGCATGGAAAAACATAGTGTGGGTAAGCAAGACAATGTTTTCAATATGTATAATTGTTTTGACTACAGGTTAATCCAGTTTCTCCCAGTGTCTACCAGTAAAACAGTTCCACTTCTCATTGAAATATGATCCTGATTAGTTATACAGTCAAAATTGAAAAATTTCTATCCAAAACTGCCCAACGCTCTCCCCCTTTAGCTATAACGAAAGCCCAATCTGTGGGACTTTAAAGTTTCTTAATACAAGCCAAAAAAATTGCCAGGGAAAACTGCTTTTATGAAAGTAATGTTTAAGGCAGAGAGTTAGCATATCCATAAAATTAAATTTCAACAGGAAGATTCTCATTAACTGTAATAGCATTTTTTAAAAGGTGTAATATATTCTTGGTCTCAGAAACCACTGCATGTGTGAAAAGAAAACACAGAAAGTTCTGCCTTCCCTGAGGCCATGGTCAAAGGCCTTTAATACAATGCCTGTAAAAGACACCTAGATAGCTCGTTTCAAACAGGAATAGCTCTCTATCATCCATTTCCCAAACCCACCTCTGAGCCTCCAGGCCTAGCAGCGAGGTGGCACAGACTGTGGCTGCTGTCACCCAGCTATACAGGCAGAACATCATTTCTCGATAGGAAAACAATCAGTGTCACAGCAGATTAACATAAACCCCTTTCTTTACCCAGAGTTGGGAATTTCTTGATTACCATAAGCTGCAACCTCATTAAAATATCACAAGGAAAAGCATATTTCTGACATTTCCAGTGCTTTTGGTTTTTTTATTCACTCGTCCTCACCAGAAGCAGTAATCAGGAGTGTGGGAGGACAACTCTTGTTAACCAGAAGCAGCCTTCAAGGGCAAACAGCTCTCATCCAGGCTCTTGAGAAAGGGGGAGAGACAATCCCAAAATGAAGTAAATCTTCAAAGGGTAGCATAAAGACTACTCTAGGCGAAAGCAAAGTATATGCCCCCCTCAAGTTTAACATCCCTTTTTTCCTCAATATTCAGCCTCTAAAGCAGATAAGAATATAAACTGTGTTTTTTTTAATTTTTTTACTGAGGTACTGGGTTTGGATTCTATTGGGCAGCACTTTACAAACCAACCCCAACATTATTATTGATGATGCTGCAGAAAATGAACAGTGTATGAGCTAGGGTGAATACAAAATATGAATATGAATATATAATACTGGCAACCCTGTGAAAGGTGAGATGGCAATAGAACAGTGGAAACAGTCACATAGAGCTACTAGTTTACCAGTTTGCAGTTTTTATGATGTCTGTGAGACATCATGGAAGAACGGCACTGGAAAAACATTTGATTCACCTCCAACTGAGGTGAACTCCTGTTCACTTCAGCTTATTTCAAGCTTTCACAGAAAACAGGTGGCAGTTTAGGGACAAATGTGATGGATTTTTAGTAGGGATATGAGTACAGGTCTCCCTCCAATTAAAGCAGCTCTTGGCTTCTCTTTCTAAGCATTACATAAATTATTGGGCAGACTGAACTAAGGAGGAGAGTGGAATCCAGCCTGGCGGTAGTTCATTTCCTCCAGCAATGCTCTCCTGATGGCTAGAATATGTGGGACTAACATCAAACAGGAATTGCATTTTGAGAAAATACCTGAAGCTTTACCACTTGTTTTCCTTCTGCACTGAATTAAAGGCCAGACCTTTTAGAGAGATTTGGTAAAATCAGATAGATTGTTCTCGAAGATCAGTGCAGGATGGAGAGCACCCAAGTTCAGGTCCCTGCTGTTCTGGAATTTGCTTCGTCCCAGGCACAAGCACCCCACAGGCAGCTATAATGTCAGTCTCCATGGGGTTATCCATTTGGCAATGCTGCACATTCCCTGCACGTACAATAAGTAAGTTTTCAGTAAAAGAGAACATGAACCAGACAGGTTCTGTGGCTCTCACATGTTGACATTAGCAGAGAATCAAGAGAGTTCAAGTAACCCACCCCAAGCCACTGTAACAGATAAAAAGAATTTTTGTTTGAAACTGCAATGCAATGACTAAGTAAGTAAATAGTATATTCATACATATCCTGTCACACAGAGATATAAAGGGTATACAGCCAAAAATTACATTGGCAAGTGCATATGAAGGACTATACAAAGCAAATATAAAGATTATTTTTAAAGAAATTAACACTACGGCAGAAATCTTACCCAGGTTACCTAAATTCATGAGCTCACAGAGGTATTTTTGAAGTATGAACATATGAGAATCTCTACATGAGCACAGGCTTAATAGGAGGAGAGCACCTTCTCCCTAATGGCCTCTCTTTCATTTTAATCATTTGCCTAAAACTATCTTGGTATATAACTTATACAAGATGGTCAAACATAATAATACTGCTTTATCTTAATCTAAGTAATTTATAAAATAAGTTTATCATGTGCTTTCTGATAAGACCAAGCTCTACTGACCTGTGTCTCCAAATTTTCCCAGTTATCTGACTTATCTGACTTAGTTATATGCTAACTTAAATTAAACTGGCAGGAGCTGTTTCTATTGTTACTCATTTATGCAAAATTACTATCCCCATTCTTAACTTGTTCTATCCCTAATGGTTTCCACATACTATTTCCTATGCTGTCATATGCAAAACCTTACACTTAGACCTACCAAAAGACTTAGGATTGAATGATAGCACTACTAATGCACATGTGCACTTTGACCAGTCCATTCAGTCTGATGTGCCACTTTGGCTACTCTGCAGTATCCTATCTGAAAAAAAAAAAAAAAAAGAATTTAAAAAAAAAAATTATCTTTCTTATGGAAGAAACATCTTGAGTAACAGTTATTCCTGGAAATTTGCAAATTATTAAATTAATGTTCTCTATTCTGGTACAATGAGGCTTTGAATTTTTAAGAAAAACACAGAAAGAAATAGCATAAAGTTTTTAAAACAAATTACTAAATTAATTAATGCTTTTAATCCAGCAGCTAGGCCATTTCACTTTGAATTAGTTAGCACAGATCATCCAAGACATCCCTCTAGGATCCCTCGAGGCTTTTATTGTCCTAAGTACACAATCAAAGACCAAAACCGGGTGCCTCCAAGTCATCTAAAAATCATTTCAGGGACAACCTGTGATTTTGCTTTTCATGCAGAGTGCACCACTGCATTAATTGTGAATGGAAATTTATGCACTTTCAAATCCCAAATAGCCGACAGGCTTTGGCTGGCTTTTATTTGGTCCCTTCCATTAAGCAATCATGAAAATTTTAGAAGCTCAGTTTTGCATAAGGAGTCAGCTCTTTATTGATTAATGAACTGATAGTCAATCACCAAGGTGCATACGTTAACCCTCTGAAGAGAACATGCCCTTACATTGTCATGGTCTAGATCTCCAGTGCAAGGGAAGAGAAGGGTCCAGCTTCCAGTTTCCTCCAACACACAGAACAAGGACTTATTTCCCTGAAAAAAGCAGTTGCTCACCTCTGTTTTACACTCAACTTGCACTTAAGTCTATATTTGGTAGAAGTAATTAAAAGGACTTGTTTTCAGGGTCCTTTTTGCATCCCTTTTGAACTGCTGCAAAAAAATGATGCTTCAAGACAAAAACATTAAGCCCAAAGAGACATTTTACTGGCATGGGAGCATGTGACTATTAATCCTAGGGTCGTGCCCCATGTTGGGCACCAAAAAGGACTTGTTTTTTAACTCCGGCTGGCAGCTCAGCTTCACACAGCCACTCGCTCCCTCCCCCAGGGGGATGGAGGAGAAAATCATAAAACTAAAAATGAGGAAACTTGTGGGTTGATATAAATACAGTTTAATAGGTAAAGCAAAAGCTGCATATGCAAGCAGAGCAAAATAAGGAATTCATTCACTACTTCCCATCAGCAGGCAGATGTTTAGCCATTTCCAGGAAAGTAGGGCTCCATCACACAAAAGACGTAACTCTGAACATCCCCCCTTCCTCCTTCTTCCCCCATCTTTTTATTGCTGAGCACAACATCGTATGGTATGGAATATCCCTTTGATCAGTTGGGGTCAGCAGTCTCAGCTATGTCTCCTCCCAACTTTTTGTGTCCCCCAGCCTGCTCACTGGCAGGGCAGCATGAGAAACAGAAAAGGCCTTGATGCTGTCTCTGTGTTCTCAACACAGCTTTCATCACAAATCCAAAACATAGCACCATATAAGCTGCTATGAAGAAAATTAAATATCTCTATATCTTTTCAAGCCTACTAACATAATTGGAATATAGAGGAATAGAAGCCTGGGTTCAAAGATTTAGTTTAATGTTCTGGATATCAGGTATGGTGTCTAATTCTGCCTTGCCTTGTGTTTTCTCTCTTGTGAGAGGGAGGTTGAGAAATTGAGATTATAGACATGAACTATTTTCCATTGGAAATGCATGCATGTCTTAGGAAAGCATTGTGAGCAGATGGCTTTCTAAATCCAAGCACCATGCAAGTGTGAGCTGCACAAACTGCCCACCACAATTCCTTCATCTCAGCTGTCTCCATTTTCAGCTGACAAGCAAGACACCACCAGAGGGGCTTACGCTTCAGCTCATCTGCTCTGTCAACACTAAGGCTGATGTAATTAATAATTCCTTTGCAGGTTTTAATGAGGAAGACTGAAATCACCACCACCTCCTTTCTACCTTTCTTTTTTCCTTTACCGGTGATATCAGGGAGAATGGAATATTGTTCTCTACATGGAGACAGTCACTATTACGCAATCACCTCCCTTTCTGTATGCCCACAGTCTTCTAATACTTTTATAAGGTGTCACACAAAACAAATATGAGCCTAGGCAATAGAAGAGAGCAAAATAAATTTTAGCAAGATAAATGCACTTATACTCATGGGTCTCAAATAATTGGTCATAGCTTATTACAGGATCAAGCAGAATCTAATGGAACCTCAAGAGGATTTTAGAAAACAATCACCATGCAGCTACTCTGTGGATAGGCTCCGAAGTATGGGGCTAACAAAAGCAGCACTTGGAAAGAAAATAAAAGATCTCTTTTAAATTGATTGCCCTACACATCACAAAGCTAGTAGGAGTATTTTATTCCCAGCAAATGCAGGAAGGATGGGAAACAGATTTTTCCGGATAAAAAACACTGGTCCTCAAGCAAGTGAGATAATTAGAGATATGCTTGCCTTGGTGATGGCAGGTGCCACAGAGGAAAAGAAAGAGAGACAAAAGCCCCAGTTTGTTCCCACCTCTCTTCTACATTCCTGGAAATCACAAATTACAGGAACCTACTGGTAAAGGGCTTTCTAAGCCCCTCCTCTCTTTCCATCTCTCTTCAGGGAATTGCCAAGTCCATATAATGCAATAACCCACTTTTTATCCCTCTGCCAAGGTTAATAAGTTGCCCCTAATACTGACATGATAAATGTATGAGGCTAACACTTGCCTAATTGTATCCTGTGTGGATATTAAGTTCTGAAGGTGAGAAAGTAATAAGATTTTATACATTTATGGTTACAGAGGAACAAAAAAAATTGCTTCATCTTACATGTGCTTGAGACTATGTGCACATGTGCCAATATATATTGTATATGTATGCATATATGTGGACACAGGCTGATGCCTGTGTAAGTGTGAGTTAAAACATCTCTTTTTGTGGCTTACCTTTCTGGCAGAATATCTGGTAGCATCTGATAGTTTATGTATGCTTATATTTTGTGCACTAAAACTCTCACTCATCCACAGTCCTTCAAAGGCTTCCATGGCCCCGTCTGTGGGGTTTTTTTGCAGGCAAACAGCTGTTGCCCATAGGAATGCTTCAAGGAAAAGGGAGAGCTTGTTTCCAGTGTCAGTTTATCTGCAATAAAACTGCTTTCATTGCCTCACCAGAGAAATAAATCTGGAACTTGTAGCTTCTCTATAGGTTATTCCAAAATAGGTCATTGACATGTTGACAAATGAACTGTATTCATTCTTGCCCACTGCTACAGCTGTAGTGAACTTCAGTTTCCTTGAGACATGCAAGTAATAATAAGGTGGAATTACTTGTATATTATCAGGTAAAAACATAGAATGTATGCAAAATTCACCTTCACCTCCACAGTCTCCTTGCATCATCTCTGAATTACACCAATTCCCCATCAATTTAGAGAATAATTTTCTCAATGCAGAAACTAGAGATCAGCAGGTACCACTTCATCAGGATACAACAGGGATAACATCTGAGAAGCACCTTTGACTTTTTATGGTCTTTCCTCACCAGTGCTTCAGTATAGCTGTTTCAGGAAGTAGATTTCCAAAGACAGAGACAGACATCTTTTAAGATGTTGTGACACATCCCTCAGTAACTCTGTTAAGTGCACTTTCAGTGTAATGATATGCCATGATGCTTTGTAAAAGATCAGTACAACAATTGTGCCAAGACTAATTAAGAGAATTTATGAAATCAGAAATCTGAAGTCAATGCAGAGATTATTTTAAACTAGAAGAGTTCTAAAAAGAGATAGACTGATATAGATGATGGGTAGCTAGTTTTTTGCTCTCCTTCTCTCTTACAGTTTCTTGCTCTTTCTTTCTCCTTCTGTGCCTTACTTACAGTCTAGTTCAAATCAATGAAAAATATGTTTTTTCAACAGAATCCTCAAAATATTCTCTTAATTTTCTTAGTAATTCAAATTCTTTGACCTTTTGAGGGGGAGGAAATTTGTAGGTGGGTGAGAAAAAAGAACGAATGTATGTGGTCACTATATTACTGACACAGCACACCAGAGATGAGAATATTCACAATGAACTTTTGCTTTTCTCCATGATATAGAAAATCTGAAAAACAAAAACACCACAAACCCAGAAATAAGTTCTAGCAAAAGCAAATTTTCCAGCTCCCTGAGAAAGGCCATCTGAGAAGGCAAAAATAATGTAGGGTGAATATGTGTCCTGCTTTCTTTTCACTAAGGGAGACATTACATAAAACAGCATCATCATTAGTTTAGTCATAGCATTTTTCACTTTGAGATTGCAGAACATTGCCAGTATTTATTTTTCCACTGGGCTCATCCTCAAGCTCTTTCTAAATATGCATAAATAAATTCCTGCCAGATATATATTCACTTTTAACAGCAACAGTTTAATTGTTCTGGTCATAAGACCCTATAAATTAACATTAACAAAGCAGTTATGCTTCCATTGAGATCATTCTTTAAACAAAAATAAGCCAAACCTTCAAGCAAACTGGCCCAGGGAAAAGTTCAGGGTATAGGAAAGAACAGGAGGATTTCGCGTATCCATCTGAGATCTCAAACATTAAAAAGCCAATTTTTAGACCATTCTGGATGCACTTTGCAATAATTTAAAAACAAGAAACTTCTCTGTAGTCTACATAAACATTCACATATCAGTAAAGGAGCTGTGTGCCTCTTGGCCCCAAAGCCAGAGCAGGGAACAGCTGGTTGCAGGGTAATGGCTCTTCTCCTCAGACTGTAGCAAGTGAAGGAGCAGGACCAACACTATGGATTTTGCACCATTTCAGCTTGTTGCTGGTGCCAGGAAGAGAATTTGAAGATACTTAATGCTGCACTTTCCTTCCTAGCCCTTGCTCTGTCTGCAGCCTAGCCCTCTCTTCCCTCAACAGTTACTTTATCTGGAGAACAGAGGTTTGAAGCATTTGCCCAAAGCTTAACCATCAGCAAAAGCAATCCCTCATCCTGTAAATAAGATGTGTGTGCTGCTGTTGTCTGTGATTTGCTCAGATGGGAGCTGCTAAGGCTTCCAGCACAGTGAGGATCAAGAGGCATCCATCACCCAGTATCCCTAACAGGCTGGGAGAGCCCTTGCCTACAGCTTTCTGGCTCTCTCATCCACGCTTCTGGCTTGCAGCTAAACAGCTCCGTGAGGAAATTAAGACAAACTTTTTCCCACCTTTTCCTCACAAACTGCTAATTATCATTTCTTTTTAGTGCACAGCTACTGAGGAAAAAAAAAAAAAAGAGTTAAAACAAAGCCAACAATCAATGAAATATTCTTGAACAAAAATAAGTGACTGATTCTTCAGTAAGCAGTGCCTCACAGATACAACCATAAATAATCCCAGAGTACCACTGTGACAGTCCAGTCTGGCCAACAGCACAGCACAGGTCATGAGACTTTCAGGAGTGAATTATTTCTGTTTGGAGAAGTGTCTCGTCTATGGAAGAATTACCATTTCTAATGTCACAGTTTTCAAGAATGGAGAATCCATCACAATTCAATAGAATTTTTTTTCAGGCTTAATGATATCCATGGTTTAAAATGTGCTTCATTTGAAATGTTCAGTTTACTAGATGGCTTCAAGTTCAGAAAAAAATCCAAATAAACTTTCTGCAGAACAGAACATCTTTCCTAGAATACTTATTTATTATTTAGTCCTTTAAAAGTTTGAAAAATATAACTCTTAAACTGACATATCTGCCTGACTTTCAGTCTATCTATTTGAGGTGCATTGTAGAAGCGTATAGAGCCTTTGCTTTTCTTTTAGTCCTTGCACCACTTCAAACTGATAACGACATATGTATGCTGGCTACCACTTCCCTAAAGGAACATGGAGTGATGGGACTGTTTACCCCACTGGACAGGCTTCCTGTAAAAGCTTATTCTTGTTGCAATAAGGCACCTACCCTTGTTTGACCCTGCATTGGATGTCAAGATAATATGTTGCTATGGATGTCACAAGCTCAGCATAATTTTCCTTCAGTAGAAGCTCAAATGCAGTCAAAGAAGGAGATGGTTTCAGAGAAGGCAAGGTCCAATTTAATTGCAAATATCTATAAAATTAGTGAGAGATAAATTGGTTTATGACTTATGAATAAAAAAAAATAAGATTTCAGTATCTAGTATGCCCCTTGATCCTACTGTCTAGCAGACACATACTTTTGCACTCTTTATGTATACAATAAGTTAATGTAACAACACAACACCAGCACTATCCATTTATTTTAGAAGGAACTAGCATTTTTATGTATCTTACATTCACACACTCTGTAACAAGTGTACTAAATTTAATCAATGGCAATACACCTGTTGAATTCTCTATTCACTGAAAAATATGAATCAACAACTACTACAATTTTTATTTATTTCAGATAAAATTCTAAAAATAACAATTACTATGTTCATATTTTACTTTCCAAACTAAGGAGAAAATCCTACATTTTTTTCATTGCAAGTTGGTTTTCTTCCAGTTTAAGGCTTATGCCTTCAAAAGTCTGTTTGATGGGAAGTTTGGGCATATTTCTTCACCAACTACAAAACATTTCTTTTTTTCCAATACAAAAAAAAATGTGGAAAATAAAGTTTTTGCAAATATTTTAAATACAAAAGAAATAGTTTCAGCTGTGGCAATGCTAAATAGCTTTAGCTTTTGCAAGACAATTGCACTAAATAGACTTATCTTTTCCAACACCTTCTAATACTAAAAAATTGACCCATGCCAGTGATCCAAACCCCAGGGTATTGATGCCTTATAACTTCAAAGTGATAAGAGAACTAACCAGTTGTTGCAAAGCTCTGGTTCAGCAGAGGGTCCTGTGAGGAAGTGTCTCCAGCTCAAGTGCAACTGAATGCTGAGATTTTTGCCCAGGGAGGGCAGGAGGTCAGCGCCATGCGAGATTCAGAACAATTCACTTCCTTTGTGCAAAATAACAAAATAACTGTAAAGAAGAGGAAAAAAGGTTATCTTCAATGCAAAGTACTAGTAATTATCTAGAAATCATTCAGACAGGTCTCAGGATTTTTTTGCAAGTAAAGAAAATTCAGGGTAAATCAAACTGATGCTTTTCCTCTGCCACCTCCCACTGTCATTGACAGTTGATATTAATGACAATAAAATTATCCAGCACAGATGCTATATTGCTTTTAATCCTCAGAGCTAAAATGCTACAGCATGTACTTACAACGTTTTTACATCACTGATATCATTTGCATCACTCTTAATGACACAGCACAGGGCATTTCTTCATATGCGCACAAATCACACAGGAAGCTCACATGTATATTTGCCCATCGTCATTCTTCACGTAAAGTGAGTGTAAAATGTTAGCAAATGGTAGAGTGGTGACTACAGATGACTACAAATAGCCTTAGGTCAGACCAAAACTTATGCACTAGAAGGCTTCACCAGGGACCATGTTAAAAGCACGGTTCTAATAGACAATGCAAAATACTCTTGACATAATTTTAAAATGGACCTAGTTAACATCTTAAGATCTAGCTAACATCTTAAGATGTTAACTGTGCTGACACCTAATGTTCTCCAAATCATGCTTCATTTTCCAAACCATCCTCTTATGCTCTTCCATAGTCTTTAGGTAAACTGTCAAAGCTCCTTGTACAGTGGAATATCATTAGAAGATTACCCTTACATAAAGGAATCCTCCAAAGGGTAAAATAGTGACAGGAGAACTCAAGACTGTACTAAAGTTTTATTTCACCTCCTAAGATACCGCTTCTTTCATTGTTTTCTCTCAGTAAATATAGTTAGTTCTTTTTCTTCCTTAAACGAGATATTTTCTTTGCATCTTGTCTCTTGCTACTGTGAAAGTTAATATCTGTCCTTCTTCACTGCCTTCCTTCATTCATTTCTTCAAATCTTAAGACATCTTTTGTGTTGATTAAGTCTGGAGGATTTTAGGACAATATAGAACAAGGATATGACTTTGAAGGTATGAAAGGTTTATCACGATACTCTGTGTGCCAGAAGACACTAAAAGGGAACAAATGCCCAAGACTGTGAGACTGTTATAGTTTACACAACACACAAGACGATTCATAATAAATTATAGCCTGTTTCTAAGGATGAACTCATTTAGCTCAGCTGACTGTGAGTTTAAAAACAATTATAAATAAAAAATAAACTGACATATGGTACAGCCAAAACAGAAATTGAGTAGGGAACAAAATAAGACCACACTGTTTGCAATTCTAGCAACTTTCTGAATTGCCTTAAGTTTACTCTTTTCTAACGGACACCAATGAACAATTATTTGACTGAAGTTTCTTGTCTTGCCTCCTGACTTTTCCCTATTCTTGCGACATCATGGAAATGTATTGCTACTAGGCAGCCATGCACAACCCGCGCTGAAGAGCGTGTGCTGAGAGGCAGATGAGGTACTTCCCTGCACTGGGAGTGCTGTGCCAGAGCCAGGTACGCAGGCAGGAGGAGTCAGCACTGCTGACTGATGGGGTGGATGGGCAGAGCTGGTACACACAGGCAGCACTTTTGGCAACATGGGAAAGTGGCTAGAAGATCTCTGGCAAAAAAGAATGAACCAGCCTATGGGCCTGCACCAGCTCTGGCTCCAGCACTGTTTTTCCCATGTGTCCTATTTTGAGGTAAAACAGAACTAGATTTCTGTTCAGTAATTTGTCTTTTCAGGTAAACTTCTTCCAATTAATTGAACTCTCTGAAATGAACAGCTTATTTTTCTGACAGTATCCACTTCCAGAGTGACAAGAATTTATGTTTATAGTTAGTGCCAAGGAATGGTATGCAGAGCGGCTCTTGTTTACACTTATTGCTATAACAACCAAGGTCAGCTAACTTTGTTAAATGCCCCTTTGGAGGGTCAGAAGCGGAGAAGTGTAGAGAGGTCACACCTGCAGGGAGGAGAGGGCAGGATAGGTGACCCAAAACTGATCAACAGGGTATTCCATCCCATCTGCATCATGCTCAGTATTAAAGCTGAAAGATCAAAAGGTCAGCCCTCTTTCTTCAATGGCCAGAGTCCAAAGAGGACTCTGTCTGTTCATCTGCCTTTCATCCCAGCCCATACATTCCTGAATCCAGATCTGGAATCCACCTGCTGTCCATCACTGAGTCCAGTCTGGGAGTTTCCCAAGTGCCTGCTGGTGATGTGGTCATCACCCTGTGAGCTCGATACTGGTTTTCTATGGATTTTATTATTTTCTTTTTTGGTATTATTATCTTTTCTTTTTACTGTTTTATTATTAATATTTCATTACAGTCCTTTACCTTCTTTTAAGGTCATAAGTCTCTCTCATCCTTCTCTCCCTGAAGGGAGATGATCTCCCTTCTCTGAAGGGGAAATAAGTAAAAGAGAACATCTGATGTTCATTTTAGTGCCCAGCCCAGCCCAAACCATGACACCATGTCATATTTTTTTCATTGCAAAGGATTTATCCCCACTTCTAAATAGACTAAATCAAATCCCAAAAGAGAGAAATTATCTTAAAGAAAGTGAATCCTGCTCTGTTCCCTAAAAGTAAGACTTAGTAAAACCAACAAGACTTATAAAATCAAACCAAGCCACTACACAAAATTCAGTAAGGTTGTATTAACAATTAATATTTAGATTGATTTAGACAAAGTCTACATTAGAAACTATAAATTGTCAAGAGCAGCTTCATAAATTTTCTGTTGACCTGGGCTTGGCAAGTTTGCCAATTAGTTCTGATGCATTTGGTCTTTGGAGGTATAAGCATAAAGCATCTGTTACCTATAGATTACCTACAGCTGAAAGTAACAGGCACCTTTGCTGCACTAATGCTCCAATCATCTCATGGAAGCCAGGTAGAAGACCATATAGTTATTGTTTGACTGGTGTTGGAGAGCAAAGGACTTAGGATATTCTAGTATGCCGGACAGTTTTTCAAGGTCGCCACAACTCTAGGAATGAAATGCCCAGTGACAAATCAAATTACTTACAGTCTGTTTTATCACTTCACTTGAAAAATAACCAGATATTTTTCCTAAAGCATGGCTGTAACAAAATGGAAACCTTAACAGATATGAACCAACAAAGCAATCTATTGCAATGCTACTTTGCAATATATACACTTCATCATCATCTCAGTTTGCTTTCACCTCAGTTTCTTCCTTTCTCCTGTGCTAAACTAGAATATCTCCACCTGTTAAAATGCATTCTCACTTGGTTTTGTGTTCTTTGCTTCCTCCTTTTCTTTTGCCCTCAGAAGAAGGGAGGAGCACAGAGCTCCTTCTTCATTAGTACCAGGTTCATGGTATTCCTACTAGAGTTATTTCTCCTTTTCTTTTTGTAACCATCACATAAAGGCAAACATCAAAAAAGGAGAATTGTGAAAGAGGGCTCGAATCCACATCTATACTATTAATTTCAGAGTGGTTACTCTCCCAGACATGATCATTTCCCAAAATACAGTTCTTACATTTTTTCTTAAGCTTCAATTAATTGGACTTTCTTATTCTGATGCTCATGTGAAAATAGATTATGACATCTTTACTGCATAAGTAACTCCGTCACTGACACTGGGTCCTCTCAGAGTAAGTTACTTGTTAGCGTAAGCAAGAGTACCACAGGTGTAATTTATTGCCGGTAGAAACTGTAAAATACAGATCTTTGGATAAATTTTTTTTTGAATGAAGGTGGAGTGACAGCAAGACCACACTGGAAAGAGGGGAGAGAGTATTTTTTGCAGGCAAATGTTGGCTTAAGAAAGGTGCCATTACAGCACTTCTGCAAATAGCAGAGAGACACAAGGAGGGTGATCCCACAGATTTTCCTTCTGGAGGAGTATCTCCTTCCATATTCTTGTCTTCAGAGATGGCACTCCTCAGGCAATAGTTAGTCTAGAATATTTCCTTGAACCTTCCAATTTGACCCTGCAAAGTCATGTTTAAATGGGGATTACTTTCCTGCTCCAGCTGGATAAGACACAACAGTCATCAGATCAGCAATTCAGATTTCCAAGATTTTAAGTTACCATGAAGAAGAAGAACATATGACAAACCTCATTAAAACCTTAGAGTCTCCTTCTCAAATGCTGATACCTCAGGGACCAAGGATCAGAGATATGGCCTCATGGTTTCAAAACAATAGGATTTACAGTTTGGAAAGCCTCTATTTGTCCATACAGTACCTCAATGGATTGCTGCATGTATTTCTTTTGCCCCTGCAGTGATGCAAGCCTTTCTGTATTTGTCAAGCCTCTAATGTCAACGGTGGCTTCCATTAGCTATGGAAAGGTTGCTATCACTAATCCTTCTAATAACAGCAACTTGCCAGGCCTCAGTTGCTTAATGGACTTGCAAAATGCAGACAGCTAGTGATTTCCTTCATTTGCTGTCAAAGCTGAGGTCAAAATAATCTCAAGAGACCCCAAACTTGGCCTTTTCAAAATTTTATGCTTGTCAAATTTTAGTGCAGAAGATGAATTATCAACGCAAACACTGGGAAAGCAACAGTTTGTTGTGTGCAATGCTTCAGATTGATTCAGATACACAGACATTTATGTGTCAGCAGAATCAGAAAGAGGATGATCTGTCAATGGTGCTCACAGTGGACGCGTCTAGCTCCCATCCAAAATGAACCCATTACCATTAGCATATCCCCGAATTCATTCTTCACTTTCTATGTGCAAGAGCAATGAGGCAAACAGTATAGTAATGCAATCCGTATTGCCTCACACTCCTCTACAATTAGCTTTCCTTTTAAAAGCCTGCTACAGGCTATATTCACTGTGGGAAAGAATTGCGAATTGTGCAGGAAACCTATTTCCCCTCAGGGAAGGAGTGGGCCATAATTTTATTTTGTAACATTATAAATCATGCTTTTCTTTGCTTTAAAGGTTAGAAAATGCAATGAAGATTAATAACATGACTGTTATTAATTATGACCCACTAAAATACAAGTTTCCACAATAAGGAGGGAGAATTCTCAGTGGGAGACTATTCTGATGGTGAAGAGAAAGGATTTAGGAAATAGCCATGCCTGAGTCAACTGACAGAAAGCAATTAGATCTTCTCTTGGGTACTTAGAAAACAGGCAATAATATAATTGACTTGTACTTTTTGAAATAAACCAGTCAGACAATGCATACAAAAGATAACCACAATACCTTGTGTCAGACTGGACTCACAAATCCTGCGGAACAAAATGGGAGCAAAGAAATATAGCAAGACTCAGGGCAGTAAGAAGACCCTGAAAACAGTAGCAGATTAGATAGCTAGACTGGCAGACAACTTGTAAATAATGATGCAATTGTACTTAGAATATGAAAATATTTTACTTTCTGAACCTACCCTCAGGTGTTACATATTCTTTTTACTCTGTGTCCATATATGCATGAGGGAAGGGACAAAGATAATTTATGAGCAGGCTGCACACACAGCCCGTGTGACACAAGTAACACACCTACTGTGTAGACAGAATATAATTTCCAAAAAGAGTTACATGCTGGATCTAAAAAGAAGCTTAGATACTAGAGCACTGAGCACTGAGCATCGTAGATACCCATAGGGAGGGGCTGTCAGACGCTGAGGATCTTTGTACAGTTCACAAACAGTCTGGAATCCACAAGGCATCTTTTGAGTGCATATTCATAGAGCTAGCCAAACAAGGAATGCAAATTAAAGGGTTATGCCATCAGTTTTTGTTAGCAGGCCAGTGGCATCTGCCCTGGAAAGTCAGAAGGTGAGTATAGGCTTTAATCTGGAAAATGTGGTGGTCAAAGCAGAATCCCTTTCCTTATTACGACCACTCTCTGCCCTGCTCAACCAGAAAGAAAAGAAAAAGAAAAAAGAAGTAAAGGGAAAAAAACATATGACGCAGTTTACAGCTACTGCAGTATCATCTCAGTGCATCCTTTGTGGTTTGTGGCATTTAATTATGTTTCTAGAGTTCTGATGTTTTTTTCAAAAATAATACAATTACATTAAATTTTGTAGTTCTGCTGACTGATCTGTGCTTCTTGTATTTTAGGTTTCCTGCAAAGTTTTCGGGTCGAAATAAAAATGCATTTTTTCTCACTAGCTGAAAAAAGTGACATTAAATATTATCTGCAACTGGAGACCAGTGATTTTCAAATGACATTAAATAGGAAACTGTTTAATATCAATTTTTATTAAATGGGCACATTAGCATTACATTAATGCTAAATAGCATAAACAAGCTTTTTCATTAAGTAAGCCAATATTAAGTGTATTCAATCTTTTACATAATGCACTATTCAGTCTCAGGATTCCTCAGATGAAAGATGCTTCTTGATAAATGGGCATTTATCCCATTTATGCTCATTTAGCTACCAGCTCCATCTGATCTCCATTATAAATATTCACTGGATGAGACATTCTTGTAAATTTTTCTGTTCCTTAATTCTATGGCTCCTGCCAACTAATTGTCCTTTTCTTTGAACCTTTTGTTTGAGCTTCATCTCACACATACCGTTAACTTGTTCCACAGGATGAATTCATAGTGTTTAATGCTTCTCCAATTTAAATGGGGGCCAACTGCTATATCAATAAAACCTTACTGTGTAGGGAAGAAACAAATGCAGAAGAAGGCTTGATATTGTTAAAAAGACCAGTCCTGTAACATACTCCTCATTTATAGGAGCTGGCATCTTCTAAGAGTCAAGAAATTTTTAAAAATGAGCACTGTGTGAATCAAAAAATGGTCATATCAGGATATTTATTTACTGAAAAACCTTGCTACTGGACGAATAATAAATAGACATTGATTTGCACAGGGAGGAGGGCACAATCCATGAGTTTTTACTCAAATGGAAAACCTAAGAGTAATACATGTGTTGGACCATATCTGAAACCAACTCGTTCATATAGTCTTGATGAGAGAGTACCACACTCCTCTGTACCTCTGAGATTCTGAAGTTCCTCTGAAACCTTGTTTTTTGGATATGTTAGGATACAGCTTGAAATATGAATTATTCATAATCAAAGGAATCTTGTATTTTTTAGTCATCAAATGGGCCTTAAACCATAGGGACCTCTTGGATCTCTGAGTCCCACCTCCTGTTCTCACAGAGATCATGTTCTTAATCTCCTTGAACAAATTTATTAAACTTATTTAAAAGTTAGCATGGAAGTCAAAAGAGGCAGCTATGCCTGGCATATTGAGTTTGGAATTCAAATATCTTCCTAGAAGGGAAGCAAAGACATAGGTAGTGTATTAATGAAATCACAGTATATATATAGTTATATTTTTAAAGGAAGTTTTCATTTTTCTCGTCTAAAGATGGGGAGTTCAATAGCCTAAAATGTATTTTTCAGTGAGCTTGTGAAAGCTTCAGCCTGCATATTCTCATATAGATGAGCTGTTTAAATTGGGATAAGAAGCAATTCTTGCAGTCTGCAAACATTTAGTCTTACTGAATTGTCTTCAGAGAGAAAACAAAATAGCATTATACAGAAATTTTGCGCAAAACAGCTTGTCCTGTGTTTGTGAAGTGGCAGCATGTTAGAAAACTGGTGCGACAGTTTGATGGGTTTCCATGGAAACCGCTAGACTTGAATGCACGGGTGCACAAGCAAGCTTGCCAGGTGCCCGTTATTGGTTTGGAGGAAGGAAAAATTACATTTCCATGACAGCTATAGATTAGCTGAGCAAGTCTCTTTCCAAAGTGATGTACTTACAAAAATAGATAAGCGACGACCAGACTAAAATTTGTTTGCACTTTCTACTGCAAGCGGCGTTAATTTGATCTCCCCTTGAAAATGTCCAGATTGCAGTTTCTGCTCATTGACTGTTTCACCCAAGCTACTATGGTCTTCTGCTGCAAGGTAATTTTCTGAAAAAAATCTCATAACATAACAGGTAGGATGAAGAAACCAAAATTGAAATGGGAGAGTTATTCCCTCAAAGAGAACCACACATGCATTTTGGACACCAGTGAGATATGTAATGGGATGAACCACAAATAGGGATTATTTGATAATCCTTTACATTCACTACACGTGTCTGCCGGGCTATTTTTAAAAATCCAGGCATAACCAGGCCCTCAGCTAGTGGAAATTGCCATTGCTTTGATGAAATCAGTGTAATACTGAAAGCTTCTCTAAACTGCAGATTTAATACAGTATTCTTCAATGGGTAGATATAGATCAGGAACAAGGGATAGGCTGAATTGTACCTGGTGACTAATGTATGCTTCCTCTGTTGTCTTCTTCATTAACTCTTTGAGTACAACTGACATTTCAATAAGCAACCCAAATACCAGAACATCACGGTCACACCAAGTAAAAAAAGGAAGTGAACAGTTCAGGAGGTTTAGACCTCTGAAAAACTGTATAGAAATATGATTAGGGTAACTGCTCCTGATTGCAGACTGACTTACTTTGGGATCCAACAGATAAGAAGTCTTTTCCGAGGCCACTTTAAAAATGTAAAGGATATGTGAGCAAAATCTCACAGAAGTCAGTTCACCACTTTCAGCTGACAAGGAATTTGGTTTTATACACTGGGGAATACTCAGGGAGGAGAAAAATGGGCTGTGCAGAAGACATGCATAGGAGGAATTACAGAGATGCTGAAGTATCTGGCCTAAGTCCAAAGAACACAGTGCAAGGGCAGAAACTCAGATATTTCATTGTTTTGTCTAGGTCCATAAGTCTCTCACACAGTTGTAAGTGAAAACTTTGTCAGTATGTAAGAATCTTCTAGTACTCGGAGCTTCTGGGAAACTCAACTTTTAAACACACTCCCTGCAGTTATTCTGCTCTGGGAAACAGCAAACAACTGGTGTGTCCACATCCTCGTAGGACGTAATTGCATCCCAGGAGCTTGCTTCTCTGAAGGGAGTCTACATCCAGGGTATTTACAAGAGATGTCAAAGAAGAGAACAGTGTAACTTATCCAGACCAAAGGAACCTTATAAGTACTTAGGCTTATTGCTACACAAGCCAGAACAGCCTAGTAAGTCACCAAATATGAGAGGTCTATCAAGGTGTAACTGAACAGAAGCTGAGGGTTTTCAAGAAGGGATGCTCTGAGCTACGGCATTGCCCAGAGGGGCTGCTCTTGATCAGCTGTTAGTCTAGATGGTGAGCTCAGATTTTGGATAACTATAACTATTAATTAAAGCCTCACCTATAATAAGACCAACAATTTTTAATGGATTTTTAGGCATATATTTAAAATGGCTCTGTACCCTCTCTCAACCTCAGTGAAGACTATTCACTTAGGTTATTCATTCCACTCAAATTCAGAAATCTGGAGAATTTCCTGTATGTATTTACCTGTGGTCTGGATGTCTGAACTCCTTAACACAGTCACTGGAGATCTAGGGCTCATTTATTTGTCCGCATAGGCCCATAGTGCTGTTTCAGTTATCCGATGGTATCTTTCCAGCTTTCCCAACTTTCATTTATGTGCAGAAGAGCACAGGATTCCCTTGCGTCCTGTGTCAAATTTGGCTGTGCAAAGATGACAATTCAAGTATCTTAAAGGAATTCCTGTTGGTCAGATATTTACAAAAAGACGGGTAAATAAAACACTCATTCTCCTCTGATTTGAATGGGTACTTACACATCCAGCTCATATGGAGATATCACTTTCAGATTCCTAATGTAGGTGTCTGCAATCTGGAGCTGAATATCCTCACTTACAGCCTCTTTTTTTAAACCAGGAACGTTTGCTTATGCGTCTTTATGCTTAGCCATACACCAAATAGTATCTCTAGCATCAAGTATTCATGTCAATAATAAATGATTGTCTAAAAAAACCCAAATTTCACATAGCAGTCTCCTAATTATATATGCAGATGGCTTTATATTAAATCAAGGATACCCTTTTAAAAAGATGAGCAGCTCCACAGAGATTAACAACAATACAAGCTCAGGCCCAAGCATTTTTTAAAAAACACTTACTTGCTCTTTCACGAATGATACTTTCTCAAAACACACATTGTATCTCTCTTAAGAAGTGGGTTACTGCATCTACTTTAAATGTTGATCTACGCCGTTCGGAAGGGTCCAGCCATGGGTCCTTCTGAGGGGTAGCTACTGAGACACACAACTGTGGCAAATGTTATTTCATTTCATACTACTTCTGTTGCAGATGGGCCACAGTAGAGGAGGCAAGAATGAGAGTTATCACTGCACAGAGGGCAGCTGGCAGAGGTACAAAACAGATCCCCATACATTGTCCAGTGGGCTGAAAACAGGACAATATAACAGCTTTGGAAAAAGCACAAATGAGCATTTTGTACACACATCCATTATAGCATGCAGTACTTTTCCATTCTGTCCTTTGACTAAATCATAGCTTCAGGATAAAATGATGAGACAAAAAGAACCCTGTACAAATGAATTTAGTATAATGGCTGAATGAGCTGACCCTGGAGAATCTTGCATGTTCAAGCAATTTTTTCTTTCTGGTTTTTCTTGACGCTAATTCTGTCTCTGGCTTCCTATAATACATAATTGATATGGAAATTAAAGCATGAGTGAAGATCAAACAAAAAGTCACAGTACTTGAACTTTGTTATTCTTCATTGCCTGGACGAAGTAATTCATATTACTGTAACGCAAACTCAGTTACACTAAGTAAATATCAATGTCTGAAACCAAACACACAATACTGGACAAGATAAAACATACAACTTTACGTATTTCTGAAGCCACAGTTCAAATCAGGAAGCCTTTTAACCTCATAGCACTATATTTTTGAAAGGAGACAAAGACAAGAGCTGTCAGCAGGCCTCTGTGATGACCCTTTGTGTTACATGCACGTAATGTTTATTATAGTCCTTACCTCTCTATTAAGAAGCCTTTATCAAATGAGAGATTCACTAACTTACCTGTAAATGACACCTTGCAACATTTTCAAGCCTATCAGAAAGCACTAGTCACATAACAGGGCTTGAACAGAGAAAAGGGTTGTTTTACACTAGATTTAACCACTATTTCTGTGGAAAAGAGTACCAGAAAAGTACAAGGAAAAAAAATTGTGAAAACAAGAAGGGAAACACAAAACAGTTCTGAAAAACTACTTTGAACTTCCCAGTGGGCATCTGGGTTTTGGGAGGTTTAAACTCACATAGTCGTACACTCACAGATATGTGTATGATCCAAATGCTGCAGTCAAATGAGAATGTCTCAACAAATAATGCCCTTTCCATGAGGTTTGTACAGCATTACTCAAAAAAGAGACTTAGCAAAGGTTTCCACAGGCCTGAAACACACTTTGAATTCAGGCTGTACAGTTTTCACTCATGCTGACATGAGGTGCTGTGAAAAATTATCTCTGGCTATATGACAGTAAATTAATCAGTTCTATGAATAATGAGTCAACTAGAGTGATAATATTCTTGTCTTTAGTGCAACAAGGAAAGAATCTGATGAAGCACAAAAGAATTTCATGGACTTCTTGCAAGTTTTACATTACTTTTAAAAATGCCCCTCAGCTGTTTTGGGTGGGTTTTGCAAGGGACAGCAAACACTCTTGCTGAAATAGTTATTACTTCTGCAGATGTTGAGAGGGTTTCCTTCTGGGAAGGACTGCACTCATGAGGACATGGGAGCAGCTTGTGTTTTCATGGAAGTTTCACTTGGAAGACAGATATGATATTTTGTGAACCAGTAACCTGAATACGGGACACAGATGTGCACAATGTAAAATGTACATTCAGTTTGTCTGACTTAATCCTTCAGAGTTAGCCACAGCTGAGATACTTCAGGAATAGAACAACCAGCAGGAGCCAGCTAAGGACTTGCAAATGCTTTGATTCATCAAAGAATTACGCACATACTTTTGGAATTAACCAAACGACAGATAGGTGCAAAGGCTTAAAACAAAGTCCATACTTAAAACATTGGCATGTACTACAAGTCCTCCAGAAGTGGGGCACAAGCCAGTAAGAAAAGTTGCCCCATGTTAAACTCATCTGTGAGTCATGTACTCTGTTGCAGTATTTTAACGTGAAGCACGATTTTGAAGAATATTTTCCCCATTGTACATAAAGATACAGTTCACTTCTCAGTAACACTTCATAACTGTAGGCTGTTCAATTAAAGTTTGACTGCAACAGGATTCTTTCAGATTGGCTAACTGCATCCCTCAAATTCATACAATCATTGAAGCACTGGCTGGAAGAGGTCTCTGAATGCATCTGGTTGTGCCTCTCATAAGCAGGGCTACTTCTAGTGTTGCTGCCAACACTAGATCAGATCAGTTCTTGCTTTGCATAGCTGAGTCCTGAGAACTTCCAAGGACAGAGAGTCCCTGACATCTCTGCATTACCTGTTCCAGTGCTGCACCACCCTCCCAGTGAAGAAGTTTTTCCTAATGTCTAATCTGAACCCCCAAAGGTGCAACATGTGATTGTTGCTCCTTGTTATACCATCTGCAACTGGTGAGAAGAGTTTGGCTCAGGCACCTCTGTAACTCTTGACCAAGTAGCTGTATGCTGCTGTTAGTTTGATCAATAGTGTTTTCAGCATGTTAGGCTAATCCAGCTCCCCAGCCTCTCCTTGTAGGTCTGTGCTCCAGGCCCATGGTCATCCTATTAGTCCTCTACTTGACCCTCTCTAGAGCCTCCCCTTCCCTCTTGGGCTGTAGAGCCTGCAAACTTGAAGCTATTTCACATGCAGCTTCACCAGTGTCAAATGATCACCTCCCCTTGGACTGCTGACCGCACCGCCCCTGACATTGCCCACTATGAGGTTTGTGTTGTTTGCAATGATAACTCACCGCTCGGCATCCACTGTAACTCCCAGGCCCTTTTCAGCCAGTCTGTTCCCAGCCTGTGCCGACGCCTGGTGTTGTTCTTTCCCGCGTTCAGAGCTTTGCGCTCTCCTTCCTGCACTTCATGAAGTTCCTGTTGGCCCAATACACAAGTTTCTTTGGATTGTAACTCTGCTGTTCAACATGTTAAGCATTCCCCCCCCAAGTTTAGCATCATCTGCAGATTTGCTAAGGGTATGTTCTGTCCCCAAAGTTGAGTAATTAATGTTAATACACGCTACAGGAATTAGTACTGATTAGATGTTATTCTGTGGTGCTCCCAAAGCTCATGTGAGAAAAATGAAACATCCCAGTCAGGATTTCTAGTTGTCAAGAAACAGTCAAGTATGGAATGCCAGAGTCCACAAAGCAGAAACATCTGCTGAATAGTTCTTGCTTGTTGCAGCACAGTGTACTCAGGATGAGTGCAAAATGAAGACAGAAAAAGACATGCTCAAAAAGAATTAGTGAGAGCAGAACAGATAAACTGGCTAATAAACTGTGGATGAGAACTCACAGGGTGGACAGTATTTGCCATTTTTATTTTGTCTATAGCACTTGTATCCTAGCTGAGTTCTTCACTGTGAATTTATCCTCCGCAATGAACAGCATAAATTTGAGGTACCTCAAAAGTAGAAGCTGAAAACATAACTTTGCAGTCTCTACTGTTTTAGCTATAGGTTCCTCCATACATATAAGGAATCGGTCTTTCTCTACCAGGAGATATTTCCCCAGGTGAGTGAGAGCTGTTTATATCATGTGGGAGAAAGTGTAGTTTTCTAGAAGCCAGGCTTAATCTGCTCACAGAAGAAAAAGAAAGCAAACCACCTCTTGTGCTGCACAGTGACTGATGTTTTCTTAGAGGAGCTTTCCTGATTCACTCTTCTCCTCCAGAAAAGGTATCAAGAAGGCTATTTTCACTTACAACAAGGCATTGCACTTCATTAACTTAAAAGAGATCTCCATTTTGCTTGACCCTGCCTTTCACGTATCATCTCTTCCCAGAACGAGAGGACTTCAGCGTTCAGTACCACATCATATCTTTGTTGCACATTGGTCATGGTAAGGGAAAGGAACATTTGGGATTGATGAGAGGACAGTTTTTTCTGCTGGAATTGAGAACATGCATGCCTCCAAAAATTCATGCATTTTCTTCTCCTGAAAGGGGGAAGAAGAACTTACAAAACAGGTTCCCCAAGTCTGAATGAAAATTAGGTGAATAACCAGTTGTTTCAGGGAACATGTTGATCCTGACTCCATTTTAGACACAGCAAGCCTATTCTGTGCTAGAGTAACTCTGTCAGAAGATACGCTTATAACATTTTACCACCAAGAGGCTCCCATGCATCCCTTAATAGCTCCTACAACTTCAAAATCAGTTTGCTTCATGCCACCTGTTAGCCCATATCTCTGAAGGACCACTGAGGAAGGACTGTGTTCCTCTGGTGACAAGACACTGCACCTTTTCCCACATTTTCCTGGTTTTTTTTGGGGGGGGGGGGGAATTAAAATCCACACTATATTTTCATGCTCAAAGCAGTGGCGTAGTCAGCCCTCCTCATGCTAATGATAAACAGTTAATCCACAAAAGTGGAACAACTACAGCCAGTTTTCTTGAAACTGGCTATTCAAATGATCTGATGCACGCAGAAAAACAGTTCAGCTGATTTAGGCTTACACATACTAGTGTTAAAAATCACCTTGCAATGATTTGCAGGGAGATGTTTTTTTCCTTAAACCTGTTTTTGGTTGATTACCAGAGACAAACCTGAGACACATTTTGTGAAGCATCTCCAATCAGACGATGCTAAAAGGCCCAGTGAGCACCTAGAGAGACAAGAAGCATGAAGTGATCAAGACTGCTTTTCATTTGAAGTTTAATGCAGACTGAGGCACACCAGTAACTTAGCCCTTTATGGTAAGATTTGGCCTTCAATACAAAGCATTGACAAGCCTAGAGTCTCATACATCCTCCATCAGAAAAAGAACTGAAAAAGCATTTCACCACAAAGAGCAACCCCAGCAAGAAGTAGCTCTCCTCAAGATGAGGTTTTGCCCTGAAATGCTGAGACAAGTAGAATCTGAGAAACTCTGCTTTAGACCCCAGGAATACACTGCCACTTGCTTTCCCCACATATAGCATCTTCCCTCATTTTTCTTCATCTCCTCCCTGAACCTAGTGCTAAAATGTTCAATCCTTCCACGCAGTGAAAAACATTTACTCAGACGGGATTCACACATGCAAGGATAAACTCACTACCAAAAGCAGCTGTTGGAAGGGGTTGGCTTACATTTGTTTTGGATCTAGGCTCAGCTGGAAGAGCGAGGCACCTTGTGAACTCTGACTAAAGTGTATGGAGAAGTCACCTACCTCCTATAGGCCTGTCCCTCACTAGCCGCTGTCATAGTAGGCTTCTTTGTTTGACTTGGCTTTGATCATCAATTTGCACAAATTATTCCTAAACTTAAGCTATGCAACACATTAATTCACAGGTTCCTTTCCTTGCACGTGTGTGCTCAGCAGAGGTCGGTCTATAAAAGCTGCCATCAGCTATTGTCAAATGAGAAATGTTATTAGTAAGAATTGTGATTTTTTTTCCACTGGCTATGAATCAGTGCTCTACCGCTTGTTTATTGAGTTACAGAATATTGGCAAAATGATGCCATTATGCCCAAGGAAGTTCTTTAAATTTTTTATAATGACACTGCACCCACTGTAATTGTGTAACTGCACTTCCTTTGGATTGAGACAACCTGCACTGTGGGATGTCTCACAATTTAAGAAATGAAGTGACGAGAATGTCTCAATCACAGACAATGGGCAGGCAGAAGGGAGCAAGAAGACATAAATTGCCTAGAGCTATTTGCTCTAGTGGTCTTCCTTGGCGTTCCCATCCTCATACTGTATGCCTGGCCCCAAATGCCTCCTCCTCCCTGCAGTTGCTCCTGACAGGCTACTTTTAGCCACTGCTGCCACCTAACCCCAGCCCCTTCCCTGAAGAGCAGCAGCCCTGGTCAGCCAGGCTCAGCTCCCTCTGCCTCCACTCACTGCTCCCCAGGCAAGTATCTGAAGCAGGGAGCCACTTTGCTGCAGCTCAGCATGAGGCTTCAGTCTTCCCTGAACATGGGCTTACGTTTCTCCAAACCTATGAGGTTAGCACAGGACGTTATGATTATGATCTTGAAAAAAGATTAACAAGGACTGTAGGAAATGCAGGGCTAGCGCTGAAGAATACACTATAGACATAATATATTCAATCCCTTGAAAGACAAACCCGTGTCTAGACTAGAAGAGAGACTGAGCTTCTCTCACCTAATTGCAGCTGTCTACAACGTAGACATCTGGAGATGAGCTAGGTACGTCAGGCTCACTCTGCAGTCAATGGAGAAAGCATAGGCACTTCCAGTCAGCCCTCTGAACCGTATTTGTGCTACCTTTTGGATGAGATTCAGTGTACTCAACGCCTCCCACTGCTCCTCACAGTCTGCAAAGGGGGCACGGAGTGAGGCTGCTGCAGATCCCCATAAGAAAAGTTGTTCTTTCAGCTCAGAGCTCTTTTATTCAAAGGTGAATGGTTCAAATGGAAAGAGAGGAAAGGCTTTCTGAAGAGCCTGAAATTGTGACCTTTCTGGCATATTCAGCTTGCAGGAGCTGGACGGCTGCCAGGAGAAAAGTGTATTGCTTTGGGAAGCTGATGGAAGAAGTGTTTCTTCCAAAAGTCCTGCCCTGCCACCAGCAGCTCCAGAAGCTCTGAGCTCCAAGCAAATGAAAACCAGAGCCCAGGACCCAGTGACAAGCATACTGAATGTAAAAGAAAGGGAAGGTGGTGTCCATCGGGGAAAAGAAACCTGGAGGAGAAGAAACTGTAGCTGATGACAAGTTATAAACAACGCCACTAATGGTTGTTCATCCTGCGACATAATGGTTGGGTACATAGTTGTAAGAAAACTGCAAAGAAACTCTGGACCAGGACGGTTCCTGAGTAAATTCCTGTCTCCTGAAATACAGTGAGTCTGGTACAACTTAGGAGAAAGAGGAGCTCCTACAGAAGCTTCTGATTAAGAAATAGGCCTTGAAGACTACTGAAGAGAAACCTGGCTCTTATCTGTCATTTGGAAAGGTAACAGCTGGGAAAAAAAGACAAGGAGAGAGATATTTTTCCATCCGTAAGCTCAATTGCTGTTCCAGATGGTGGCAGAAGAAAGTCACAATACAATCACAGAGTATTTGCATCCCTGTGTATTCTGATGATTAAATGCTACTTACAACTTCCTTCCTTCTGCAAAAAACAAAAGGTGTCACAATCAAAGAGGCAAATAATCTGAAACTTTGCTGTTACAAAAGCAGATTGTTTTCTGCAGATCTCACTTTTCATCATGTCACTGGTCCCCACCCTGCTTGTATAGCCCATAAAATATTATCTGTCTTCCTAAATATGTCAACAGTTATAATTACACCTGGGAGGGAACTAGACACCTGTGTGAGAAAGTAACAAATCAGGAATGCCTCTACAAATCTCTCCGTTAAGGATTGTGTAAATGATATGAAAGGGTAAATTAAGAAAAAGGCACTGTCCTGGTCTAGTGCCATCATGACGCAGTGAATGTCAGAGTGACACCACCAGCGTAAAGATGTCCAGATCTGACGCTGAACACTGATTTAGCAAACTTTCCAGATACCAGGGGTTTGCATATTACATGGCAAAGACAGACGCTCCCTTCACTTCGCTAACTCTGCAACATGAGTTTTTAGACACAAACCAGTATTTTTGTCTTAGGAATATAGCAGTCTCTTCTGCCCCCTGTTTACCAGGCAGATCCAGGCAGACGATGCAGAGGAGCGGGCCAACTGGAGCCATGGTATTAATAGCTGTGAAGAAAAGAACATTACCATGTCTAATACAGTTATGGACAGATGGCCGGCTTGTAGCACAGTAATCCTTCAATCCAGTTTCAGTCTGTAAAGTAAGTCCTCTGCCTCAAAATAAAACATACCAAATAATGACTCAAGACCCTTTGCTTCCTTTCCGGGGGCAATTCTCATTACAGAAATAAGTTTCCACTTTTCCTGGCTGCTTAAATCAGCAGCTTTTCTTACATTGAAACAGAAGATGCATCATCATATTTTTCTATTCCTACATCCACTGCTTGCCTGTTGAATGTGACTCCCTCTGCTCCATTTCAGCTGCCTGCCCTCCTTCAATCACAAGGTGTCTGTGAGAGCCCCTGCAGAACGCAGTAGCTTACAGCAAAGCCCCTACAGGAACAATTCCCCCGTTCCCTCCCACCACCATTCCCCCAGCATCTGTGAAATCTCAGCAGTTAGGACTTGTCAGGCTGTGCTAGAGCTTTGCATAGCTCAGTCTGAAAGAAGCCAGACAAGGTGAAAAGGAGAGGAATTTTTTCCAGCTCCTCTCTTTTTTGACAAGTTGACGGTTTTATATGGGAAAAGATGAGAACACGATTTAAAAAATAATAATAAAAAAAGAAGTAATAATTAGAGAGAATGAATGTGAGGGGGGTTAATCACGTGGTAGCTGAGAGGCTGTGAATCACTGCTGGCATGTGTCATGACAGCATCTTTGGACTGTGTTAAAATGTCATGCATTAAAAAGCCCCATGCACACCTCCCCCACCTCCCATCTCTGAGTTGCTTAGTGATGTGCTGGGTACACTGGCCATTCTGGGGCAGGGCTGAGGGCAGCTTGAATGTTTTTAGAGCGCCTTTAAATCTCATTGGCTTCCCAGCAAGTGCATGCATCCACTAGAGTTTTAAATATGACCTTGGAAGGGCAAAGTGTGAGACACACTGTGGCAGGGTGCCCTCCCAGGCTGTCACAGCTCCAAGTTCCTTCATGCGCTCAAATCTAATAAACCAGATCCCAAATTCCCTGTCTTCCCTCCTCCATCTCTACAATGATTAATAATAGCAGAAGCTTCTGTACTGTCTTTGCTTTTCTCACTCCTACAGTCTTGTATTTAGATTGTTGTTAATAGCTGTGGCTGCTGTTTCTCCAGGATCTTGGAAATCTTTGCAGTATCCAAAACTCACATTGCCCTTTCTATTCCTACTGCCAGATCCCTTTATTACTGCTTTTGTTGGCTGGTATTGCATAGTGATTCAGTCATCTATTGCACGCCTACACTGCTATGGACTATAATATATCTCAGATGACCGCTAAACCATCTAGCCTAGGTACTGGCAGCAATCTAGCTATTATAAACTGAGTAAATTAAACACAATAAATTAATCCATGCAGGAGTGCAGCTGAAAAGCTGCATAATTCTGTGGCCAGTCTATGAGATACCATGATTAAAACTGCCTCAGATATCCATATGGTATTTCCAGAGTGCAAAGTGAATTTAACCATAGTTTACTGAGGAGCACCACACACACACGTGTTCTCTGCTTCCAATGGACCTTACACTTAAATTAAACAAATATTCAGTACAATGTTAGAGATGAAAAGCTAAAAGCATTAAATCAGAAAGAGAAGATATTCATCCCTCAGCAAGTTGTGTTTGTCTATAAAGCAAAATATAGATTTTGTGTCATGAAAAATATATGGAACTAAACTCTGTGCTGAAGTGACTCATTTTTCTCTTCCCATCACTTCCTGCCACGTTTTGAATTTGTGGCTGACTTCGCAGTGGTGTGGGGATTGTCATTTCAATGTCTTAATTTTGTGACTTCCGCTCATTTAAATCCTCATCTGTGAAGCTGCACGCAGCTTCGCCAGGAAAAGGTCCTCAAGTCGGAAACGCGGCCCTTGCACGCTGCCACTCAAAGCAGCCAAGGAGCAGAACGACAGCGGCTTGAATGCAAAGCAATAGCAAAACAATCGGGACCAGCCTAGCCCTGTCAAACTGCCATGCTCAGCCAGGCTGCTGTTAACAGGGCTCTGAAAAGGCGGGCTGGAGCTGTGACGAGAAGGCAGTTCTGTCTCCTGGTAAAGAAAGCGGATGTGCTGCATTTCCTTGTAATCTGTGATGCTGGATTTCCCATCTTTCGCGATTCAGTCAATTTTTTTGTTGTAGAGAATAGGGGGTGGAGAACAGGAGGGAAGAGCCTGGATAAAAACTTTTTCATTCTTCCCTTCTTTGGACAGTCTGGTTTGTTTTATTTTATCTTGACTGTAGGAAAGGATAAAATAGCCTGCCTTAGAACTTCTGTAAACATTATTAGCAGAAAAGGTTTTGTTTGCTCTTCCCTTCATGATTGAAAGCTACAAGCTATTAACATCAGCTGTCATTTTTTAAAAGGCAGAGTATCAACATTTCAGATACAGCTGTACCTAACAGTTGTCACTGTTCAAAAAGCCAGGCACCAACATCAGCCTGGCAAAAGAAGTGTGTAAGAGTAACACTAAGCAGCAAATAAAACACTGCTGAGGTAACAGCACCCACACCACACTCTTTCTTCCCTCCTCTCAGTCAGTGGAATTCACAATGTTGCTGTCAAAACACAGACTTCCTGGTTTTGTTAGTTTTAAAGTATTTTCAGAATTCCCTTCTTAATGACACACAGGTTTATAATAGAAAAGTCTACAGTACTTGCTGACCCAAAGACGATCAGCTCCTGCAAGGCTGTTCTGTTCTCCTGAGCATCATGAAGCAATGCCAGCATAAACCACCACAAAATTGTCCCACGCTGCAGCTTTCCACAGCTCTGCTGTCCTCCTTGTCCTTAACATGGCTCCGTGAGCGAGCTCTGACAGTGTGGGAGCCAGACGCTCTGCTGGTCCTGCACATGGAGCTCCTCTTCTAACCAAGTTCATTCAAACCACATACTTATGGCATCATGTGGCCTTCAGAGCTCGTCTGCTGTCATGGGAGCTGCCACCACTTCTGCTCTGTCCCAGCCGGACCCAGGCTCGTTCTTGTTCCCTCCCCGATAGCCCTGAGTATCCTTTCCTCACTAACAGATTCCCAGCTCCGCTCCCTGACGGGACCTCTGAGCTTCAGTTTTAATTGCAGCTGTGTGCTCTTTTCCAGCAAGTGGGACACAGATCTGCGTGATGCTGCCCACGGTTGCTTGGCTGTGAATGTTGCCAGCTCTGTTTCTGCCCCCATGAAAAAGCTACATGAACAGAGCTGGAAACAGAGGTACAACATTAGAATTATTCCAGAATAATCCTACTGATAGATTATTTCTATCATTTTGATCCCAGACTACTTACTGTTTGACCAAAGTGGATTTTTCTGGAGTTGGTTTGTGCAGATGTAAACCTCTGCTGTGTTCTGGAATAGTTCTTGCACAAATGCTTTTTGCTCAATAGCTATTCTTTCAATTACCCCCTGCTACCATGAGATAGAAGAAAGAGAAGAAAATTCACAGCATGAGGGAACTGTGGTCAGACCATTCCTAAGGGAAGCTGGACTAATGAAGACAGCCTGCTCCAGTTTATTTTTATTTTGCTACACTTCAGAGAAAACTTACAAATCAGAAAGTGTTTGCTGGATGGCTTTCATTGCCTTGCTGCCAGAGTAGTAACAGATTCTACCACCTCATTAGCTAATCCACTCCCAAATTAAATATGGACTGGATTCAACAGGCACATACACAGGAAGGGGTAAAGTAGACGAGTGTAATGGAAGTGTAATTGGTTTTGATGTGATGTAATGTCAGTAAATGCTCCACATTAATTAGCGTTCCAGGGCAATCTGTCTGGTCTCCTACCTAACTGCCCATAGAGGATGTTAGCTTATGGAGGCATATATACAGAGAAAGCTTTTTAGCTATTCCCCTAGTGTAAATGTCAGAATCAAATGACATTGGGATGGGAAAAAGACGTCGAATAAAAAAAAACGCCTAGGATGGCAGTGTGCTTTCTTTACTTAGACTATAAGGTAAATTTGCCCTCACTTACCTAAGATTTTATAAGCACGATACAATGACTTGCAGTCATGTTTTTCCCCTAACACTGTCTCAGTCCTCACTTGATTTTTAAGTAAGGATGGCAAGGAACAAGGCTGGTCAGAAGCAAAAATAGGTTGGGAGGAACCACACTACCTGATGGCAAGTCCGACTGGGAATTCCTGGATGCCAGAAAAAATGCTGACAGATCAGGCAGCACTGGAACAGACAAAGGCAAGCATGAAGGTGTCCCAGACAGAGATTGACTTGATCAGTGACCCTGAAAAGCGCTGCACCACTTGCCAGAACCCCTTTGGCAAAAAAAATAAAGGTCTTGTGCCTGCACAACAGGCACAACCTGGCTGGCACCAAAACCACTTTTCTAGTCCACCTAGCAGGTGATTTATTTTTTTTTTTTAAGTCTATTGCTTCTGTGGAGGAGATGATGGTTTTGCTGGGAGAGACGGTAGCCTTTGGGCTCCCTGCTGGAAGCCTGGGAAATCACAGCAGGCTGACTTGGTGTCAGTGTGTCTGCAGAAGGAGGGCAACCCAAACAGCAGAGAGAGGGCTAAATGCTGAAAATGGGTTTTCATGGCTGTGATAGTGAGAGGGGATAAATTCACGGAGTGCACTCTGCCTTGAAAATTACATGACAAAGTAAAGAATGGGAGTAATAGGAAAAAAATAATCAGTAATGATGTACTCAAGGCAGAAATAGGTGGAGTCCAAATGATTTCACTGTAAGCTAATGATGTGTCTTTTGATCAAATTCACTTGCATGATAGGCCAGCTATATTTTTTCAGCAACGACTGAAGAGAAATGCTTCACATTATTACTAGTCCCACTGAACCACCTAGATTTTTCCACTTTCCCGGAAAGCTCATGTTCTCTTCAGCAATATATTCACACAGTAGTAAAATTTTATCGTTTGCTCATGAGGTCACAGTACATGCCAGCCCCTGTCAGCAATAGCTGGTTTGCATTCAGAGTATTTGCCACCACTTTATAAAATCAGCACAAGTTCAAATTGCAACTGCACTAAAGGAAAAAAAAATAGAAAAGCACATTCCCTAGGAAGAAAGTCAGCTTTCCAGTTTCTATTTCGATTAAGTATACAGGGGTGTTCACCTGTTACTGAAACTTCCCAGATTACTAGAACCAAAAAAAAGCATTTAATAACTGATGAAAATGAGGGCATGATGGTTCAGTTCTTCTGATTGTCAGGCTCCCAGGTAGCTCAGTGGAAATTTAGCCAAAAGCAAAAAAGTCAGGGAGATTCAGATAAAACCAAAAATTCTTGGTAAATCAAGTGTAAAATGTCTTCCACGAATACTAATTCAGATCATAAATGGGTTCACTCTGAATGCACAGGTGCCCTTTTTCTGTTTGCTTTCTGGAAAGAATCCAGCGGTGTGGTTTGCTGGCAAAAAATAGCTCATTTATGTCAATTTTTGAATCTGAAAATGTTATTATTCCTGCCAGTGAGGCAATTCTAATAGTTTTGCAGACTGACTTAGGGACAGAGATGCAGCCTGTGCCATACTTTGTGTGTTCAGCTAAAAAACAACCAACGCAGCACAAGATTTCACGGAGCAAAACCCTGCGGGAGGGTGCTTGCAATTAGCTTCCAATAATGAATCCCTCCCATGTAGAACAGCATGTAGGAGCTGTTCAAGAGCAACAGAGGTATAGAAGAGTGGAATCAAAAGAAAAAACTAAGTGAGAATTATTTGCTCATTTAAAAAATATTAGTGAATGTGGGATAAATATGACAGCTTAAGAACAGTAACATAGGGCTGATACGTGACATCTCAGGCTTTACCCAAGCTTGTGGCAAGGCTGTCCCTTGTGCTCAGAGGAGAGGAGGGCAGAAGACATAAAAGGATGGCTGCAGCTCTCACCTTCGTGCTCTGTGGCAGCAGGAAACACCGCCAGGCTCCCCAGGCATGTCTCTGGCTGCAGGTCCCTCTGGGCTGTCTGCTCCCTTTGCTCTCCTTGAGCTCTGTTTCACTGTACTCACCGACACCAGACTGCTCTGGCAGGAAAACAGGAGGAAAACTTGTTTAATAAAGGCTGCAGTAAGGGCTTACAGTTAAACATCGGAAACACTACAGAAAACATGAAGACAGAAAACCAGGTAAGAGCCAAAGTCCAGCTAGCTCTTTGTGCTGCCTCCACATGGCCAAAATACTTTGTGCTCTCTTCCCTTGCTCTACTTTTCGTTATTGCCCCTTGACACCTTTGGTTTATCTGCTATTTTTTGCATTTTTTTTTTTTCCCCAGTGGGGATGAGTACTTTTAGAGGTTCAAGCATCAGCCCAGCCCAAAGAGCTGTCAATACAGACAGTGGCCAGTTGCACCAGGGGATAGAATAAGGTCAGGGCAAGCAGGATAATCTCTCAGCTTCCAGCGCACATCTACTGACAACTCAACAGCTGCATCTTGGAGGCTTCCTGAGTTGTAAGTGGTAACTCTGCACTCAGCAGTCCTGAATGGATTTTTTTTCTTATGAATTTGTCCAATCACCCATTGAACCTCTTTAAATTTATAGCTATCATAACAACCAGCCAGAAACAGTTCCACAACTTAAGCATGCACTAAGGCTATGCAAAAATACATTTAGATGTAAACTATATGTCAAAATCAATATATGTATATATGTCTTCTGTATATGCATATTTATATGTCTATACATATACATACATACCCAAGTTGGTCTTAGACCATTTCAGTATGTCTCATGCAGTGCAAGGCGTAGCATGCTGGCCAGCTTGTAGGACAGAAGACCCAGCTGTCCTACGGGTCTCTTACTAATCAAACATTAATCTCTGTCCTGGATAAACCTTCTTCTTGCTGTTCCCTATCTCACCCAGACTTTTATCTTCTACTTCTATGTACACGAAAGCAGCGCTTACGACTCATGTTCCACTCCATTATGTTTTAGGTTTAGCCCCTACATGCACCCGACAGCTTCTCTGTCTGGAGCTACTGAGGTATGTTTCCAGCTGGCCTCCTGGTCTACATGGCAGCTGCGCGTACTGGGCATTTTTGGAAACTAATAGCAGCATTCTACATTTTGTACATTAGGAAAAAAATATGGCCTCCATAAACATTACATAAAAGAGTCATCTCCAGTGCATTCTCCACCTGTGCCAGATTGCAAAAAGACTCTGAAAGACATCATTAACATAAACAGTTGAGAAAGAAATAAACCAGGCTGAAAACATCAGCAGTATTTCTCTTCACCATGCCACTTCATTTCTTTACAGCCCACTCTTGGAAAGAAATGGAGAGAAAAGTTGTGCCAAATAGTGCTTGTAAACATGATGCTTCTTGCAGAGTGCACTGTCCCTGGGATGCTACAGTTTGGTAAAGGAATATCCAGAATTAGGGTAAACGCAGGCATTACCCAGAGGGCCAAGAGTCATTATGGAGGAAGCTATCTGAAGCAGGGCTCTCACAGACCAGCTCTTTGGAAAAGCAACTAGTGTTAGCTCTTTGTTCAGGGGCCACACTTTCTTTCAGTTGCATGGAAAATGCAAATGAATTTTTTTTTAAGGCAGATTTCCTTATAAAATTTTTCAACATGCAAAGAGTTAAAAAGGAGTATCGAAGGTTTTCATTTAAAGAAGTCACACAGAGAAAGTCAATGAGTAGAGAAAAGCCATTAGCTTCATCCCATGACTGTTGAATATGTTTCATGGAGCAGCCTCTTCTGATGAGGTGAAGACTAGAAAGCAGGTACCTTGGAGAGGCATAATGTGCTGTGACGGAGAGCAGAGTATCTGAGCAGAGGTCTCCCACCAAGGAACAGTGAGTTAAACTCCTTAAGCTCTTGGTATGGTATGAGCCTGGCATGCTCAAGCTTTGCTGTATGTTTACAGGGACAAATGATGCTAAGGAAGCTGATTTTATTTCAGCTTTTTGTTCCAAGCCAAAAGGTACCTGTAATCCATTCTCTTTCCTATTAAAGTCTCTTGATGTGGATCTGTTAACTGTTTTGAGCAGTAGTCTGTCTAATTTTATGAGTGCTGTTTTGCAAGCCTACCTGGCAGACTATGAAAACAAACTTCTCAGGAAAAGATGCTTTCTCTGGCAGGAGGCCAGGGAGTGCACTGCAAGCGCTAGATAAATGTAGGAAGAAAACGTATACTGTCATCTCTACAACTTGCCAGGCAAAACCTCCTCAAAACTGCAGATCAAGCTTGCAAGTTTAGTTTTCTTCTGGTTCATTTTCTTTGTGCGCTTCACTGTGAATCTGTCACCTTTCTCATCCAGTGTTTATTCAGAATTTATCATTTTGTCTTTTCCTCACATAATTCAAGCAGGCTTTCTGGTGTAGATAGTCATTATCCCTTCCGTCACTGGGGTGGAATTACTGCAAATGAGCAACCACATCTACAAATTACTCAGCTCTGTTACCACAACATGGCAGAGGTTCAACGCCTTTTTTTGCAAATAGAAAGCTGTGACTTCTAAGAATGTCAGTTTAGTACTTCCAAAACTACATGGTGAATTACAAAAATTCAGATTCTTACACACATTCTTTTTCCATGCATATGTCTAAAGTGTGTCTCAGGTCTAAAGGTAGTGTTAACTTCTGTTGCACTCATTTCTGGTGGGAATTTGTGTGTAGCATCTTTTTCCTATCCCTTTTTCCATCTCCCACACCCATGAAAATCTGGACTGTCTGGTCCTGTCAAGAGATCCATGGGACGTGGTGATTTTGTAGGTCAGAGGCCAGGCCTGTTTTGCACTGCTGAGAAGGAGGTGGCTTAAATTCAGATATCTCATAGGAATGTAAGCCAAAGCCAAAATGGACGAAATTTTTTTTGCACTGTGAAATATCAGCACTAGGACTAGTGCGGCAGGAATACAAGAGACTGCAGAAACGTTATGTAGGATATAAACTATAAGAAGTTTATGAACTGCCTCAATTTGTTGTTGCTTTCCAGGTAGAAGTCCCTCACTGAGAGAACTGTGACCTTATAAAGGCACCTTTATTTGGTGCGAGCTAGCTGTCAGGCCTGTAAACTCTGAGGAATGTAGCTCTGAAAGCCATGTTACTATGGTGCTCCAGGTGCCTTCTCTACACATCAGATTGTGATGACACAATTGCTTGAATAAATCAGTGTATGTAATTCGGTTTCCACTTTCCTGCTCACACGCGCACAAAGAAAGCTCTATGCCTACCACTCCTGCTATTGCCTTTAAGGAGGCAGCATGTTCCTCTTGTTTTCTCTCAGTTCTCTCTGCCATCACAGTTTGAAGGCTTCAGCTATGCTCACTGACAAACTTCTTCCATCACTGTTTGAGCCAGACCAACTTACACAAGCTGAAAATCAAGTGCTTTTTCCAAAACTCATTACTGTGCTGGAAGACATGTTTGCTTTATGTTTTCCCATTTCCTTTTGGCTTAAGCTCTCTGTCTCACCTCTCATGTTTCATATTTCAATTAGGCATTCACCTGCAGAATCTCCATTTCACAGTTTCTGTAAAGTCTCATCTGATTTCATTCAGAAAATCTCTCCACAGGTGAAAGTGCTGTGTCAGAAAAGCAAAAGCTGCACCACCAGATATCATAGGAGTGCATGAGAACTAGTGATAGGAGGACTAGTAATTCACACTGGAGAATCAAAACCTTTTTACCTTAGCCCATTCCAAAGAAAGACAACTTTAAAGGCATGAAGGAAAATGAAGGACATCCTATCAGAAGGTTTGCCAAATGCACAGACTTCCCCGCTTCTCCCAACAGGTCACATCCTTTGGAAACCACTGCTTGAGGTGGCTTGCTTCTGTCCGAGTCAGCCCTGATCTCCACATCAAATACCATATCATGCTTAATCAACTGACTACAGAGCTTAAATTCGTACTATTGAAAATATTATCTCTGTTCTGCTTCTTAACCACTGTATCTGAGAAGTCTCAAACACTTCTAGCACAATGATCCTGGCAGCCAAAAGGCCTGATTCGCTCCAGCTTAGTTCTCAGATATCTGCAAAGCAAAAGGTTGGAGATGTTTGTGATGGAAGGGGGAGTCTGATATCTTCAATTGCATCCAATCTATAAAAAACACAAGTCTGCTCTGATTTCCAGGTTTTGGCTTAGATCCTCAAAGCTATTTTTAGGGATCTAACTAAAGTCTTGCAATGTTTCAGCAGATGATTCAGAAAAAAATAAATACAGTAACTACAATGCTCACATCGCTAGTGGAAGCAAGTAGATCTAGGAAACAGTAAACCCAGAAGTTCATCTGAGCTCCTCCACGCTCTGAAGCTGCTGGCTGCTCAGGACTTTGTATTAAGGGTCCAGCTCCTCTGGACTAGTTCCTTATTAAGGTCCCAGACTCTGAACTCCTGTTGGTTTGCTCTACACCTCCAGAAGAGCCCAGCCAGCAAGGAATACTGTTCTCGAGGACACAGGGAGAGTTAAGGCTACCTGAACATGATTCGGGAAGCTTCAACACACCAAGGGGATGGGTCCTTTAACTCAGTACATGCTTTAGCGCCAACAGCTGGAGGTTCAGTCCCTGGAGGCAGCAATTTTCACAGCCTGGCCGACCGTATCTGCTACAGAAAAGAACAGATTAGGTTTTTATTTGCCTAGATTGCTAAAACCATACTTAAAACCTTATATTTAAAAGGAAGTTCAACCTTTCTATCCAGAGATGACATGATTTGGCTTTGAGGTGAAACCAGCACCAACTTGAAACATGTGGAGAAGCCTATAGCAAATTCATCACCCCAACCCATCAGCTCTAACCCATGGCTTAATTCTGTTTTGCTAAAACTCCCTGAGAGTGGCTGCCCACCCCCCTCGCCCAGATCAACAGCACAGCCTGCCAGCCGCAGCCTCAGGCCTCCTTTCTTCGATGCTCACACCTCCCACCTGGCACTGAAAGCACAGATCTAAATATGTGGGGTTTGTCCTGGCAGAGGCTCCCGTGTGCCAAGCATTTGGCTTAGAGCTCTTGTCATTGCAGTCGCTGATATGGATGCAGGGGAAGGAGCGCTGCACTGGCGAGAGCTCGTCTGTGCCAAACAGAGAGCAAGCGAGGAACTGGGATGTGAATAAGAGGGGTCTGTGGGTACTGTGACAATTTTTTTTAGGTTTATGTACCCCCTTTCAACTGAAGAATTTAGAGAGATTTTTTGGCCAGATCAGCTTTTCACAGAGAAAAGTATTTAGGATACCAGTTTTCGGTCTCTCAGGAGATGCTGAACGCCTTGTGGGATGAAGTCCTAAATCTGTCAATGGGCAATGCTAGATAAGGAGTGGCCCTGCAGAGCTATTCCCAAACCATCCCCATTCTTGCTCCAGGCCCCTTCCTGCGCTCGCTTGTTTCCAGGAATTACTGGCCTGCTGTTGAGAAATGCGGCTTCGCTCTGGTTCCCAGCATGGCCATGAAAGAAGAGGGGGCATCCGCATCCACATGCGCATTCATCCGGGGAGAGGAGCTTCCCCTCACACCTGCTGCGTGGCACAAAGGACCCGCAGCCTGGCGGGGAGCACGGCCCCTCGACCAGCCTCCCTCCCTCCCTTCTTTCCTCCCGCGGCTGAGGCAAACAAGCGAACAAAAGCGGGGACTCTCTCTCCCCTCTGCCTCAATACCGATGTCAGGGCCAAGGAGGAGGCAGCGAGCTCTCCTCTTTCACTCCTCTCCGGTCCCGCTCGAAGCCCATGCTACGTGGGCAGTCCTCCCTCCTCTCTGACAAGAAAGATTTGTGCTGAGACTTCAGTTCTGATGACTCACAGCCACAATCCGTGGCCTTTTCCTTTTTTTGGCTCCTGTCATCAAAGCTGTTAAGACCTCTTACTCCTGAAATTCCTAAATATCTTTGAAGTGCTGGATTTTATTGTTGCAGCTTGCTATCTTAACGGGAGGGCAAACTACCAGGCAAAACGCAGGTCAGTCTAATACACTTCATTTCCCTAAGCTCCCTCCACAGCCAGCGAAGGGAGAGGCCCTTCATGACATCTTTCAGATTTGCTAAATTAGCCCTCCACTCTGAATCACCTCCTGAATAAACTTGTCATGCTCCACTGACTACAGACGGAGCCTGAGGACAACCTCTGAGATTAACCTTCCACCCCACGCACGGGGATGGTGGGTACTTAGCATTGACAAATTGCATAAAAGGTTCTGAATCAAAGGTGTTATCTGAGAGTGTATTACTAAACCTACAGTACAACACACAATAATGGCTGTTAAATTGTTGTTGTCATTGCTAGTAATAACAGCCACAAATAATGTCTATTTCTGCTTTTAAGATTAGAGTGTTTTTCATCTCCCTTGATGAAATTCATCTACTTCAAGGGGCTTGTAGCATAAATGCTGCAGAATAGGAAGGTGGCTGCCATTTCCGTTGCTTTTATTTCCTCTATGAGCTTGTCATTCTGCCTTTATTGTACCACTTTATTGTGACCCTTATGTTAAGGTTGTAGAGCACTTACTCTTTTTGAGTACGCACGGCACTGAAAGAAAATTTACTGGTCTTTTTCTTCCCACGGCTGGTAGACAGAGCGGCAGCTTATTTAGGGAGCTTTCCTGATAAAACAGCAAGTAGGTAGCACTGACGACACACAGGCCCAGTTCAAATTCAGCTACTTACAAAACCATCTTTATCACAGGGAGCGTATGTTTTGTCTTTGTGACACTCAGCTGTGCAGGCGGCTTGGCGGACCCCTGTCATCAACGGAAGGCAATAGCAAAGAGAACAAACATTGTCCTTCTCTCCCAGCCAAGGATAAATGGAGACCTGGTCCTGTCGCTCCATGGGTTTTTGCACTGGGAAATGTCCTGTTGAAGACTATCTGCAGCACGCAGAGCACAGCACTCGTGTAAATTGTTACAGGACTGTGATACTATATATTTCAGGATCTTCATACATTATATCATGAGTATCAAGACATTTCTCCAGATTGAAAATTGAAAATATTCTTCAACTACAGAATATATTCCAAATCAGGTCCTGAATTCAATATAAACATTTTTTAGTGTATCTCGTCAGAAGACAAGAGAAGAAATCCCTAGTTTTCCTTTCAGGCAGTTCCATCAACTGCCCAGGTAATACTATTTTTGGGATGGGGCTCTTCAGCACCTCAGTCTGGGCCCCTTTTTGTGTCTTTCTCTGGCACTTGTACCTAGTTTTTTGTTGTGTTGATCCTTACACCAGGAATTGAATTCCCACCTTACAAAATCAGCTCTTCTCCTTAACATTTCTTCCCAAAATTCCCAGCCCCACAGAAGTTTGGAGACTACAACAGTTACTCAATGCAATTGCAGACATCATGGGCATATCCCTTACCACGTAAATCACTTACTCCCTGAGTTATGGGTCAGCACCATGTGGCCTAAGCCCAAGCAGAGAGTGGAAGAAAAAAAGGTGTTAAGGAAGAAAGAAAAAGAAAGAGAAGGAGAAAGACCAGTAGGGATAATATTGTCCCATGTTACATCTCTTTGGTCACTACCTCCACAATAAATGCGTTGAGAAGAAAGCAGAAGTCGGTCCATTCTTCCAGCTGGAGACTCCCTTTGCAACAAGCACATCCCCAGGCAGCCACTTGGTCAGACTGAGGCCCACTGTACTCCTTGGAGCGACACCAACCGCGCTTGACTGAGGTTGAGTACTCAGGTCCCAAGAGCATCTCTAGTGCTATGTAATGAATAATAGAAATACAAGAATTAATGTAACAAAAAAGCTCAAGTTTTTCAGACAGAAAACAAATGCAGTAATTTGAGTGCAGAGCTCTTTCATTATGAACAGCAGGTTTTTTAAGTTGTATATCAGGGTAAAAAAAACCCAAAACAACAGACCATATTTCAAAACGCAATACCGTGCAAGTTAATCATTGTTATAGAGAGCTCTTTTCCTTTCCTCCATCCCCAGCATATTACATTTTTCTTTTACTCTGCCTCCAGAACCTCCAGTAACAAACATTTAGCAACTGCTAAATAGCTATCAATTAACTGAAAACAGTTATCATTACACTTATTTCTTTATTCATTCATTCATTTATTTTTAAAGAAGGATTCTTTCTTCTGTTCTGGTCTTGAGAAGCTTTATCCTGAACAGGACAAAAAATAGTTACTGACCTTTTCAGATCCAAGCTCTCATCTTTTGCTCCTGGGGTAGAAACGGGTGGGATGCAGCAAATTAAAAGGACTACAGTGTAACCAAGAAAGCAGAGACTGAATAAATACAAATAAAAAATACTCTTTGCCAACGGACATAATAGTTTCAACAGTGATTGTGTAGCAATGAAGCATTCTATAACTCAGGGTACCTGGATGGGACAGAGATATTTTTCTCCAAAGATACGTTGAGAGTGTGTGTGTGCACATATATCTATATTTAAAGTCAAATCTCATTTTACCACAAGCCAAGCGTAATGGTCTTTCTTAAGAAATGCTCTCAGTAAACAGCGAAGATTTTACAACAGATTTGTTTTTTTCTGTAAGATTACAGGGTTTTTTTATTCATTTGGGTTACTCTAGAGATGATTAATACAAGTTAAGTAAGATAAACCAAGAGAGGATCTCTGTGTAGGTGAATACCCACATCACCGTAAAAGATGACAACGGACAAGGAGTTGTTGGGAATGCTTCATCTTGAACATGAACAATTGGTTGCGCAAATTCTCTGTTCTCAGTGAAAGTCAGGTGTTGCTTTGCCATCTACAAGGCAAGGGATGACGTGTGTGTGCATGTTCGACTATCATGCATTGCAGTATTAATTATAATTCTACCCTGTGCAAGGCCAAAGGGATGATGAAGTACAAACAGGTTTTTAATTTCAGCATAGATTGAGCTCTGGGGTCTTAGAGATCTCAAAATGGCCTTTGCACTGTTAGTGGTTCCTTTTGTGTGAATATCTTGTCCCACTGACCACTGGCAGTCTTCCTTGTATCCATAGACGCACTTAATGAACCACCACTCCCAGAAGTTTGGAGCACAGAGTGGTAGGAGAACGTGAGTCTCTTCTGTACAAAGTCCTCTCCATTCATATACTCCATATAAAATAAAAGGCGGCTATGTAAAGACAGAAATGACCTTTTAAGACCCTATTGCATGAAGGAAACCCACCAGAAAAGAGCTAATCTTTGCCACACCTGTTTATAGTCAGCATCTGGGGACAGAGACGAGGACGGGAAAAATCAGAGACCTGTAGGCCCTGCATGATGGAGCTTTAGGAAGCTAAGCATGACTTGAGACAATCCTAAAGCAGATCAGGCTTCCTGACGAGATCAGGTATCTCCCATGGAAGAACAAAAGCATCTTAAAACTCATTATTCAGTAACCTAAAACTGTAACTAACTGCCAAGTAGCATATTAAAAAGGATTTTTTTTGGTTTTGTAATTAAACAATAGTAAGTAAGTACTTGGTCTCCTTTCCAATGATAGGATTTATGTTGTTGAGTCCATCAGTGGTTTGAAGAATGCTCTGTCACTTTTCATACCTTATAATACTTCACTTTCTTCCAAACAATTTCAGAAGCCTGTATAAATCTCCTAGTCTTGTAAACAGTGTGAAGCATCTCCCTTTTTTGTCAGTGAGTGATGGAATAGCTTGTATGTAATTAATTATTCTAACATTTTAACTAATAGTTGGACACAGAAAGAAAGCCAGGAAAAGCAGTCGTAAAAGAAAGCAGACTTAGGTAAAAAAGATGATTAAAGAACAAAAAGAAAGGAGAAGAAATTAACATACAATGAGCATTACCTGAATTTATGCATAATACTATTTAGTCCATTAATGTAATTTAACTTCTTTGCTCTGCTCTTGAGGCTTAATCATCTCTCACTGAACACATACACTCATTAACGTTATTGTTAAAGTAAAACAGCTGAGCATGACAGAGCTGGGAATAAGGTTTTCCCACTGCTTAACTGATAGAATAGCTTAAAAAAAAAAAAAAAAAGAAGCCAAACTCCTCATCTGTTTCAAAACCCATCATTGTGTCAATATTATACAGGTTGATATAACTCTATACTAAACCAAGCTGCTTGACAGAACTGTTAAGCATCAGGGATTTGGGACAGACAGACTTCACTATACACAAACCAAAGAGCTGTTTTTTGCTACAATCATTTTCTGGCAGATTTCTTTCTACAGTCTAAAACCTTTTCTGAAGTTACAAAGAAAAGTGTTTCTGTGACAAGCAACACCCATAGCTGGTGGCAAATCAGTACAGCAAAGAGAGATCACTAAGAATACTTGTAATTAATTTAAGAAACTTCAGAAATCACCTACAGTTTCCACAACCAAATAAGAACACCACGCTTCTGTGTATTAGTTTATTTAATTCTTTATCGCCACTAAGAGCAAGTAAATTATGGTGATACAATTGGTAAACATATACATTCACTAGAGCCTCCCACAATCCCACAGAGCTAAGGGAAACATTAAGGGATGTTACAGGATTAATGCTTTCATTCTACAATACGGATATATGGCTTTCATACAAGTTTAAAAAAATCGAAAAGGTAACACACTGCTAGCTTACAAAATCAATATACAAACTGGAAAAAAAAAAAGGAAAAGGAACAGGAACAGGAAAAAGAGAGTAACCCATAAGAAGATATCATATAGCACTGGTTTAATAGATATATACAGAATTAGAAATCCACTGAACACAATATTCAGGCTTTAATTTGTTATTTTGACTTTCATTCTTTCTTTCTGTTTAACACCCAAACTACAAGTATCAAGATGATTTCTGCCTTACTTTGTTTTTTTCTATCTTTTTTTCACATTTTCCTCACTTTTTATTGGCAGAGAAAAAGCCTTTTTCTGCCTGAGTTTGTATGTTCACACCTACCGGAAGCAGTTTGTCCACCTTGAAGCTTCGAACAAAGCCCTTCCATGTATTTGGTGTGACAGAAGAGAACATGACTCTGATATTAAGTCCTACTGGCCATTTCATTGGCATGTGTTTTGCATTTTCCTTGGACCCAGCTATCCTTAAATGATATGCTGGCGAGTGGCAAGAAACCTAGCTCATCATCCTATATACTACTCTTGTATCCTCATGTAAATAACAACGCAGGACAAAAAGCTCGTTCACTTCTACTTTAGCTTGAAAACATGGCAGCACTAGTCAGGAGACACATTTTGAGTTAAGGATGCACTTTTTAATAGTTTTGCTTCCCCATATATGGGGAGCATGTACACATGTATGTTTAGAGAGCTGCTGTGCCTGATGCTAGCATCCTCACTAGGTGGTTTCCAGCCCCAAGCAGCAGCAGTAGTAGTCTGTCTCTACTTCAGGTCCCCTCAGCAACTACAACACACTCTGGATTATCAGAGCCATTTCCTTCAGCTGTGAAAATCTAGATGAACTACATAATGATAATATGGGAAGTGTAATGAATGACCTAATGAGAAAAGTTAAATTATCTCTTGTTGCCAGGTAGATTATGGTGAGGGAATTCAAACAGTGTAATTAATTGAATGAGATTGGCTATGGGTTAGACAGCACTGCAGAGGCTATCCATTTTCCTAGCTTTACATCACAGAATTCAGGGCTAAAGCTTTTGTGCAGTCTTCAACTTTGAATGACTTTCTGAAATGGGAATACTTGGGAGCTTCTGTTTTATCTCATCAGTAAATTCATATATTGGACACATGCTTTTAGTTTTGTTGTGGGTTTTTTTTGTTATTATGTTTTTTCTAAGGAAGGAATAAGAACTATAGGTACAGTTTTTTTCACAGGCAACTCTATGATTCTATGATAACTCAGTCAAAGCCGAGCAAGTCAAAGGCTAAGAGATACCTACTGAGTTTTTAGCCATCTGGGATGCTAAGACACTCCACATTTAAACGGCAAACTGCAGAAAGGTCAAAAGGATTGCTCAGCCCCACCAATGAGATAATGATAGATGAATATAGTTGAATTCCGTGTTTTCCTTGAAATATCTCATTGCTGCTCAGGTCAGAGTGATTAGGCCACAAGGCAGACTGCCATTTTTGAAGAGTAGCAGGGAGGGAACATTAGGAAAACAATTAGACTTCAGCATCATTTAGTTTTGGTCCAAAAGCACACAAAGTTTTCTGCTGCTATGAACAAGACTCCCTTGACCTTATCCAAATGCAAATGCCCACGGGGTGGAAGAGGCTCTCTCCTTGCTCCACTTTGCTCAGGTAAGTCTTCCACTACCCCAGAAGCTCTATGCACCATGCCTCTTCCCTTTAATTTTTGGTAAAAGAGGACACAGTGGGAAAGGATGCCGTTTCTTGCCACTGTTTATCTAGCTGCAGTGTTTTTCTGTTTGAGGGCAGACACTCTTTCATTGTTGTCTCTAATTTTCAATCAAATGTGATGCATTTCTGTCCCCTAGGAAGCCTTGCCCAGGTTGAGCTACGACAAAGGTTTTAGCAGCAAGCCACCCTCCCGCTGAATCCAGGGAATCTCTTTGTTCATTCTCATATTTCCTTGTTCATTGCTGCGTTCTGATTAGCAAGTTGCTACTGTGTCTTTTAATCTTAAAAGGATACAATGCGAGGTACCTGATGGTAGGGACTTGCTGGGGCTCTTCTGCAACAATCCAGCAAGAAATGGAGAATACAGAGAGAATCCTCAAGCACGAGGAAGGATCAACAATATCCACAGAAGGCTGGCTGAGAGGCAGAGTGTCTCAGCAAAATTGACAGGAAACCCACAAATACTACCACAATTAGGGATGAGTGGGGGAAGGCAGACAACAGATACAATCTGTCCCCGCAAAGGAGAGAACACACAAATTCACAGAAGATGCTGTCCTGGAGAGTTTAAAAAGATGAAATATGAGATACCTACCCCCACTAACATACTGCTTCCCCTTTCTATAAGAATTTGGGAGATGTGAAAGGCTATTGTGTCATGTCTAAGTGGTGTACCTCACCAATATTTTGCTTTAGAAAAGTGGCTGGTTTACACTGTTAATGTTGTTGCAGTTCCTAGACTGAGGGAAAGTCAGGTTGGCTTTTGTCCCACCCTTATCATTGATATTAGACTAAGGGAACTCAGATAAAATTCATCATATGTTAAGGGATTCCATTAAACAAATGGGAATGCTATACAGTTTTTATTTTCAGATGCTCCCTGCTAGCAGCATGGTTAGTTTCAGGGGGTTTATAGGCCTGTTTCCGAAAAGTCTCCATAAGCATTCACTTCCCCTTAGTTCATCATAATGCTCTGTTTTTATACTTGAATTGCCCATTGCCACATACCAAGTGGTGAAGGATAAACACCAAAGTTAAAGGAAAACATTATGTTTTCTCCTATAAACATCATCATAACTTGCACTCCTAAACCAGAAAAAAAAAAAAAAAGACATACTAGTGTCTCCTTTTGACTGCCTCCTGTTGGACACGTTCTATTGAGAGGACTTTACTTCTTTCTACCATTCTACATTTGCTTAGTTTTCTTTAAGGCACAAATCAAGCAAAGCCAGTAAAACAGACGTGCCAGCCAGTAATCCTGCCTTCCTTACTCAAGGAGCACACAAAAGAAGTTTGTATAAAATGCTCCTGACTTCATATCTGTCTTTTCTTGACAGAGTCTCCGACACTGTCTGTTGATATGTTTTACAATTATTATTCTTTCATTTCTCATAATTTTTCGCCTTTGAAAAACATTACAGTCCAGAATTATCATTATGGAATTAGAAGATGAGAATCAGTAAGTTACAACTTACTATCTACCTGCATGTACAACAAATGTTTTCCCTTCCTGGAGCCTTGCCCTATAGTTTTGCTACACTTAATAGTCTGTTAAATATGCCAGGCTGACAAGCAATGATTCTCTTTCAATATGGGCACTTCTGTCAGAAGACATGTCAAAGTCAGAAAATTCCGCAGTTCTCAAATACTGTTTTAAATCAAGATACAGAGAGGCTTAGTTGTTCAGAAGCATGGCTCAGCCTACTTGGAGGAAGGGAAGGGAGATATACCCAAACTCCCCTAAGTTTAAACTCGCTAGAATCCAGAGTCTGGATGCAGGTTCATCCTTAGCTGATGTTCAGCAACTCACTCCTCTGTTTTCTAAGAGATTTGAGTGCTCAGAAAAAGCTGTTATTTGAGGGATTTCTATCATCTCCCCATAGCGTATTATAGCTGTAGCAAATGAAGATGGAAACGAGTTCTCGATAGGGACATTCATGAAACAAGCTTCAGTCAATTAAGCTAGCTAAGCAACACATCTATGCTAAGTCATTTTCCATTGTAACAGGATAGCACCAAGAGGGTAAAACACCTATTTAATCTGAAGTAGCCGCCCCCACAGCACTATCAGACAAGACTGAACTCCCAAAGGAAGGAGAGTAAAAGGTCAGAAAGCAAATAAGGAGAAATTTCAGAATGACTCAACTGGAAACTGAGCAAGATAGGGTGGGAAGAGGTTTTCTTCAGTTACTCGCCTCTTGCTTTCTTGATAATGTAACTACTGAAGCAACTGCTCCTGTTAGGCACCAGGTACCTCCTTTCAGAGATGACCTGACTGACCTATTCTATTTAGCCTCTGTGTACTGACATGAATTAGTTTTACCATCTCCTTCAAAACCAGAGTTTCCACAGAATGTTCTCTGCTGCTTTCTTGGAAATTTTCTTCATTGTTTATAAACTATGAGATACACCTCCAAATACTGTCAACAATAAGATGCCAATACAAATCCAAACATACATGGCTAAGTAGTACAGAGGAAGTGTTCTCCTATTTCACACCCTTTGCTACCAGGACTGCTGTGCTTGCTTTGGGTCCTAACATGGTATTTTTTTGTTTGTTTCTTTGTTTCCTGTAAACTCTCTCCATGGAGGCCCTACACCACCAGAGGAACTCGACTGGCCTCCTTCAAAAACTGTAAGGAATGTTCCTTTAACACGTCAGATGGGCAGTTAATCATAAGGGCCATAAGGTGTCAGAGGAAACACAGGGGAATTTATTTTCTTCTTACTCAGAGAGGTGTAAATCAGAAGTCACATATAAAGTCTGCTAAAGGATAGTCAAACTGTTGGTCACAGCATCATTCCCAACCCCTGCCAGCTCCCTATGAAAAATGGACTAAATTAACCAGTGTAAGACAATGGTGCAACAGTGTTTGCACTCAAAGCTAAACCACTTTAAGTGAACTGATGCAGCATTTAGACAGACAAACCTTTGGTGAGTGAAAAAAGCTTCTTTCTCCCTTTGCTATCAGTCAGACCTACAAATCCATTAGTTTAAGTCTGAGGCACAAGCACAGGTAGAGCTGATTAGACCACGAACACACCAAATAGCACCCAGAACCACCCAAATATGAGCCTTTATGATTTTGGATTTGGTCATTGCACATCCACCATATGTTGGGGACATTTTAAACTATACCACTGGCTCAGGTATGTCTAACAGCATAGTCAAAATACCAAGGACATCAACACAGACTGCAAAACACACCCAAGAAGTTTGGAAAATAATTGTGTGGCTAGTCTACCTTGAGCTACGTGCAGCCTTGGCCAGCTGGCTTCAAAAGGGTTTGGGAACATCTACAGAAGGACTTGTCTCACTGTGAGTTCAGATCAACCATACCCTCCATGCAAGAAAAAAGAGGGTAAGCTCTGCAACTGTTACAATTTTTTTTTTTTTTGCATAGAAAAGGGGAGTGAAGTTAGTCTGCAAAAAGACTCTGCTTGTCTACAAACTAATCCCAAGAGAGCAATGTGATCTACTCAGATGAAGACACCTCACTGTAGCTTTGCTGAAGTCAGTGGGTACCTGCAGCAGTACAAGGGAGACTATTCCTCTTGAGCAGCAGGTAAGCCTGCAACCTAACCAAATGGCAAAGCTGATTTCTTGCTGTCAAATTTCAAGTTTTAGAATTTAAAAGTGATGATTTTGAAATTAATTTGGGCACTGAAATCCCTTATGTTTCCTCTAAACAGTCTGGTCTTCTGGTTAAACAACCCTTTATCTGGGGACAGACCACCCCTTTGTCACATCTTTTTTCTACTTTGTGACTTTTCTCAGGATTTGCTATCACTTAGAAAACGTAAAATTGAATAAACTGAAAAACAGCTGGTTATACATTTTTTTGCCTGCAGATTATTTAAAAAAAAAAAAAAAAGAAAAATCACAGAACTATTTTTATTTTGACTGAGCTTTTCCAAGGTCTTTCTGCTTATATAAAAATGGAAGAAAGCAAAAGGTACTGGTTTTGTATTTCCCTTCTGCTTTACTAAGAAAGAAACAAAAATTAATTTAATTCCTATTGGTTTCAAGTTCCACAAATTGTCCCTTTTTTGCTCAAAACCATGAACTATCTCATGCAATTTGCAAAAAGATTTCTTCTGTTACTTCCCACTGGACACAATATTTTTCAACCAGCAATCATTAAAATCAACGGGAAGAATCCCAATGATACAAAAGGGAGTTGGATCAGATTGAATCATAACAACTTCAGCTAGATTTTTCTGAAAAGGATATTCTTCCTTCTGGCAAAATAAACAAATAAAAGAAAGCATTTTTCATCTTTTATAGGAAAAACAGAGGGCACTACCATCCACCAGCACTGATATGCTAAAAAAAATGGAAATTTTTGCTATCATTCCACTTGAAAAAACCATTGCTCAAAAATTGTGAAAAATTAGGACTCTTCTATGTCCAACTTTTGAAAGATTTCAGAATTTTTCCTGCTAACATCCAAAATATGGCCAAGGATGGAGTGCTACAGGTTTTTACCTGGAGATGGTGGCATTTTGGAATGAACATTCATCACACATCCCAAAAAACTCTATGCCTGTAAATACACAACAAAATGCCCCCATCCTTTCCTTAAACAAATAATTTCATACAGATATCCAGATGTAATAAGAACTTAAGAAACAAGTCTGGCTTTTTTTTCAGATATAAGATCCCAGTCTTAAATATAATTGCATCCGGGGCACCACTGGCTTCAGCAGAGCTCCACACAGGTTCAGGTTCTGCTTGCATGGAGTAATTACCAGATTGAGATCTATGGCAAGACTTGAGAAAAAAAATATTTAAAAAACCTCTACATTTCAATATACAATAGACATAATTTTCTAAATGAGTTTGGAGTCCTTTATTACAGGCCTCTAAAAATTGTTGTTAGGGTTATACATTAAAAATACTAAAGTAATACAAAAAGGAAATTTTTTTCCTGTGTTTGCGTGTTTCCTTCTATGGTACCATTAAGCTATAAATAATTTTAGGATAAAATGCCTAGGTATAAATGAAACTGTTAACTGATCGTGTTCGCTGATGTCCCTTTCTCACATTGCCCAAGTCAGCTCCATTAATCCAGCATCTTCTCTTGTTTCTTGCCTTCCTTTTTCTTCTTCTTGGACTCTGTGAAGATAAAAATAACCATAAAAGATCAGCATCTAGCAGTCATTGCAATAAATTTCATTCAATACCCCCGAAAATTCCCCTGTTTTCTCTATGCATATAAGGACTACTTTTGTTTCCTTATTCTGAACAAGGAAAGGCAAAACAGAAGGAAAAGAAGAAGAAAAAGGGACAGCCGAGGCACTAGGGAAGATGGAAAGGGGGTGCATGTCTAGTTCAGAACCCTTCCTATCTGAGCAGCTGACTCTGTTTGGCATGCAAAGCATTGTCTCAGGAACTTGCTTCGAAAATAGGAAAACAGCAGGCAGCTCCTGGAGAAACCGGGTCATGGCTCAGTGGAGAGCTGGAAGAAAGCTTTGCACACACTACCCACACACAAACCCCTCCCTTGCTTCCTTTCTATTCCATTGTTAGTCTTTGGCTTTCTCTGAATGTGAGAGCAACTCGAGACTGTGGTGAGAAAGCTCACTTGTTTCTTTAGCTTCTCCGCTGCCAACCCTTTCCCCTTTGTCTGGGACAAACACCTACGCACACTTGAGAGGCAACTGAAGTTTGGCCTGGAGTCATTAGAGCACACTCTGTCCATCCAGCTGATACTGATAGGACAGGGAAGCGACGAGGGCGTATCTGCCTCTCTGATTAATTTGGGGTAAATAAAGGAACAATGTGAAGGTTTATATATTATGCTACTATCAGCAAGAACTTTCGCTGTAGTAGTGCGTGTGGTGTTCTACAGGTAAAGGAAATTCACAGAGGGACCTAAAAAATGGATATGGATTGAGACAATTAGGTACTCTTGTATCACATGTCACCTTGGGGGTGGACAACAGCTCTCACTGAGGATGTGAATATATCCCTGTGGATACCGCCACAAAACACAGCACAACAGGTACTACAGAGAGACAGAAACTGAGTTTCTGTGAATTTTCCCTCTGTGTCACTGAACCTCCTGGATTCTGTATTGACTGCTCTCCCTCTAGTGCTCTCTCTTCCCCCCCAGCACCACTTTCTCTGAAAGAAACAGCAGTATTTTATCAATCAGACCAGCACCTGACTGTAAAATCTATTTAGACCCAGCACAAGGAGAAAGGCACTCTGCAGAGTTCAACTAAATTTACTAAAAGCAAAGGAGATGTAGGAATGTGGGCTGATCATTAACAGGACTCTAAAGAAAAGTATGTGCAGTTCACAGTAGGGGTGGAGTCACCACCAGGAGAAGATTTTTGGTCTGGAGTCGTGTGATCGCATCAGGTCCCCATCCTCCACGACTACCTGCCTTGCACTCGACTTGAGGTGTCAGACAACCCCCTGTTTATTCATTTGCACTTGGTCCCAGTGGGTTTATATCTGCTCCTGTTAGCAAAAGCTCAATCCTCCCTGTTGTCTACCTTGTGATAATCCGCATATCACCCAAACTGCCAAACCCATCTACCTCCAAAGACAAGTGATTCTGCTCCATGCCTCAGCAGAGTAAAGCCCTCACGTGCAGGATGTAATTCCTCTCGCATTATAGGTACGCACACCACCACAGTTTAATCTTTCAGACAGGTAAGCTGTATTGATGTAAAGCCCATTTGCTCCATGAAATGACATGCACCCCCCAGAGCTGTGGCAATATAAAAAAATAAAAAACCAGAAAACTGCCCAAGAAGCAGTCCTTAGGCTCTTTTAAAAATCCTACCACAAACACCAATATCCATGAAACTGTTGCTGTTCATACTCTCATGCTCAAGTCTATTCCCAGCTACCCCTCCACCTGTTGACATTAGTCAGGCTACAGACTACAGTATGTCCTGTATAAAGTTCCTTTAAGATATGCTTTGTTCATGTTTTCTCGTTGCTTAGATATACTCTTTGCATCTGAGTTATTCAGGCTTTTATTGTCCTCATCCCTGTTCACCCTACACTGCTATTTCAACTTCTATGACGTGCTATCAGGTCGGCTCACACAGCCACACTGGGATCCGTGTCACTCTCATCACTTGGTCTGCCAACACTTCCCTTTCCAGAGTAACCAGGCTTGATTGAAAGGGTCACCATGCCAGCAGTGCCAGCACTGACACCATGCTCAAAAGCCCTGACAAGTTGAGGGTACAGAGGCAGTTACCTGAAAGCTCAGCAGCTCCATGCCCCAGTACCAGCTGTGGCCATCTACCAGTTAAGTGAGGAAAAGGTCCCCTAGATACACTGTGAACAAGATCCCATTCAGGTTCCTATTCCATACATGAAAATTATCAAAAATCAATTCAGCTTAGCACACCTTGGATGCAAGATCTTCAATTCAGTCATTTCATACCAGGTCTCTCCACGTGGTCCCAGCCTGACACCAGAAATTATAGCAACCCATCAGGCAGTGCCCACTGAAACAGCCTTTACTGTGCAGTGGAGGGAACGGATGAGGGTAGCTGTTTGCCTACTGCTCCAAGTGCGCTGGGTGTGTTTGTGCCCCAGACAAACTGTCCTTCCACCTCTGGCATGACTCAACGCACAGCCACACTGAGGAAAGCAGCAGCAGAAGCTCTACCTTCTCCACTCTGGACCAGGCTTCCTTCACCTCAAGGAAATACCTATCTTTACCACCTCTGTGCATCCTTGCAGCAAAACAAAAGTACCAGAAACGTGAGCTATGCATGCTCCAGAACATTAATGAAGATGGCAAAGTAGTCCTCAATTTTTGTGTCTGTTTTACTGCATACACTTTCCCCCTTCTCCCTTATCGCCCAGTGAGAAGCTGCCTAGCGGTGCCTTTGCTCAGATGGAGGCCAGGATCCTGGAGGAAGGCACAGGCAAAGAGCAAATTCAGAATACCTGGCAGTCCCTGAAGAGCACAGCAACCAAACACTGCACAACCAAATACTGCACAGCTCCCAGAGCACTTGCAGCAAGATAAAAACACCCACATAGCGTTGTATACATAGCCCTGAAAGAGCGAACTGTGTGGATGCACACACACTGGATTATCTAATCATTCATCACCTCAATAACCCTATGAATAGTTGCAGGCCTAAGAATTAGTCACAGGATTAAAGGCTGTGTGGTCATGGATTAGCACTGGACCCACTTCTATGGGTCCATGTTGATGGGTAACAAAAATTTCAGTGGGGATCTCTCCCAAGTAAACAAATTATCTTGATAAGCAGAATTTTCTCTCTGTAATCTGGAATGGCAGCAGCCCTCTTTAAAAAGTCATCTTTATTCCGGAGCCTCATTCTTACTATGCAAGCAGCAAAGGAAAGTAATTATGTCAAACAGGAGCCACATACCATTTGAAGCAGCTCTTAATGTGTAAGGTACAAAAGGGAGGTAATTACATTTTAATGGAAGCCAAGATTTGTAAGCCAAGATTTGCAGGTACTTATTTTCATTTGTTGAGAAGGTGGTCACAATTTACTCATGGCACTACTGAACTCCTATATATAAAGGCCAGCCACTGTCCCCAGAAGCAATCTAAATAATTTGAAATAGCAAAAGCTGTGCTGATGGAAGGTTAGAGTGAAGAATTTCAACACCAGGTGTTCAGGACACAGTTTTCCCAGGAACTAGCACTCAATACCACTGAGTACAGAGGGAGGCAGGTTTTCTAAAGAGCTCTCTACCTCTCAGTGGGGCAAATTTTCCAAAGCACCTGGTTGCTATGGTGGTACAGGGTACCTTCAAATTTTGGGGATGAGATGTCAACCGATGTGGGAGGGAGCAGTCTGACCTTGACAAAGCCGAAGATTTTATCCCTCAGTGAAAAAAAAAAAATCACCCTAAGGAGGGTCACCCTGCTCTCTAGGAACAGAAATTGTACTATCTTGTGATTTCTATGACTGTAGAAACAAATCCCTCTATTTCTGAAATACCCCTTAAATATGGTATTTCTTCTGCTTCCAGAGAAAGAGAACATTTGATGGCCATCTAATTAGTTTTTCTCCTATTTTCCTGCCTTACACAAACCATTTGTGTATTGCAAATGAGTTTAAGAAAGAAAAACTACATTATGATAGCAATTTTGTTCCAAAATGAAGTCTCCTGACAAGCCTCTTTGAGAAACACACAATTCTAGTGAATAGAAAAAAAAGCAATGCTCCACTAACTAAACAGCAGTAGAAGGCAAATTTCCAATGAATCAATGACATTGATATGACTTGATAGGATACCTGGACTTGCACAAGACATTTGACACTGTTCTGCACAACATCTTTGTCTCTAAACTGAAAAGACATGGACTTGAAAGACGGACCACTCGGTGGATAAGGAATTGGCTGGATGGTTGCACTCAAAGAGTTGTGTCAATGGCTTGATGTCCAAGTGGTGAGCAGCAATGAGTGGTGTTCCTCAGGGGTCAGTATTGGGACTGGTGCTGTTTAACATCTTTGTTGGTGACATGGACAGTGGGACTGAGTGCACCCTCAGCAAGTTTGCTGATGACACCAAGCTGTGTGGTGCGATCGATACTCTTGAGGGAAGGGGTGCCATGTAGAGGGACCTGGACAGACTCAAGAGTTGAGCCTGTGCCAGCCTCCCAAAGTTCAACCAGGCCAGGTGCAAAGTCCTGCACATGGGGCAAGGCAATTCCAAGCACAAATAGAAGCTGGGTGGAGAATGGATTGAGAGCAGCCCTGAGGAGAAGGACTTGGGGGTCTTGACTAATGAGAAGCTCAATTTGAGCTGGCAATGTGCTGCTTGCAGCCCAGAAAGCCAACTGCATCCTGGGCTGCATCAAAAGAAGCGTGGTCAGCAAGTCAAGGGAGGTGATTCATCTCCACTCTCATGAGACCCCACCTGGAGTACTGCATCCGGCTCTGGAGCCACCAACATAAGAAGGACACAGACCTGTTGGAGCAAGTCCAGAGGAGGGCCATGAAAATGATCAGAGGGCTGGAGCCCCTCTCCTGTGAAGATAAGCTGAGAGAGCTGGGGTTATTCTGCCTGGAAAAAAGAAGGCTCTGGGGAGACCTTATAGTGGCCTTCCAGCACCTGGAGGGGGCCTACAGGAACGATGGGTAGGGACTCTTTATCAGGGAGTGTAGTGATAGGACAAGGAGTAACGGTTTTAAACTTAAAGAAGGCAGATTTAGATTAGATATTAGGAAGAAATTTTTTACTCTGAAGGTGGTGAGACAGTGGTACAGGTTGCCCAGGGAAGTTGTGGATGCAGTGTTCAAGGCCAGGCTGGATGAGGCTTTGAGTAACCTGGTCTGGTTGTAGGTGTCCCTGGCCATGCCAGCGGAGTTGGAACTACGTTATCTTTAAGGTCTTTTCACACTCCAACCATTCTGTGATTCTATGACTTTTATTTCATTAATATATTACAATTGATTATACCCCCTATACCTTAGCTCTGTTCTGTTTAATGACCTTCCCTAGTTGACTGTGTTTCTCAATTTCTCCACTCTTTCAGTCACTCCTCTCCAGCAATTTTTGTTCTGCTTCCCACTTTGCTAAAATTCCATTTTGGATAGACTTGGATTTGTTCCCAGTTGAACATAAGATGGACCTGCACCATATAAGGCAGGAAGGCAGGCTGCAATGTGTGTTATGAATGGGGAACAGCAATATTTATGTCTGTAAGAAATGCTAGAGGATCCGGCAAAGAAATGGACCAAAGAGCGACTCATGGAGAAAGTTTCATTAATTTTCTTTCTCATTGGAATTTCAGGAAAAAATAAATGCTGGGAAAAAAGTGATCAAATTTACTCTAAAACCATCGACAAAGATCTGAAAAGATCTTAAGAAAGTCAGAAGCCACTGCTCAAACCTGACTTTTGCATATAAGATGTAAAAAACTTTCACTTTAACATCCTTACATAAAACTCATCCAGAATTACAGGAAGTGCTTGGGGGTTTTTATATGGTAATTTGTTGAAAACAAGAATTTTCATCAGAAAGGTGTAATTTTGGTCATTTCATTCATTCAAAAATTTGTGAGAAAAAGTTTCAAAATTTCCTACAGAGACACATGCATTTTCTGATTTTTGCTAGATGGCCTATTTGTCCAAAGACAAAGATCAGGAAAGTTTCATCTCATTTTCTTAAATTCAGGGTCACACGTACCTTAGATGTTAGAGCCTTAAGAGTAAGTATTCATAAGACTGCAACAGACAAACTTTTCAAGCAAAGCCTGTTTTGCAATTGGAGATTACTGAAGGGGTCTGCTAACGCGAAAGTGATTTCCAGAAGTACCTCACTTTGCTCTTCTTTTTGCTGCGGCTTCTCATCTGCCTCCGATACATTTTTACAGCTGCCTCTGCAGGGCATGGCCTTTCTTCTTGCTCTTTGTCATGTTCTGTGCTCAGCACAAGAGGGATCTAGTCTCAGCTGTACCCTCAGTCTATGCTGTACACAAGATCCCTCTTAACGCCAGCAAGACAGGTGCAGGCACAGACTGATATACTCAGAGTTTACTCTCTGCATTCACATGCCTGCGGGAGACTGCCAAAACCAAAAAGTATTAGTAATCCGTCTGGAGTTTGGCGTATACCTATACAGCAAAAAGATCATCCATTGAGGCAGTTTATATGTCAAACTGAGATCTCTATTATATATAAAAATATAAAAATATATATATTATATAAAAATAGCTATTTATCAGAAAGTTGTTTGTGACATACTGTGAATAGAAACTACTCTATTTTATTTAGTTAGTTTTTGAAAACCAGGCACACGCATTTCTCAGTTGTGCATCTGCCCCAGATGGGATCTACCCTGAGGGCACGGGACATGGGCTCGGCTTTGATCAGTGCTCCACACTCTGAAAAGTTACCTGCAAAACTTTCACAGTAAGCACAGGCAGGAGAAAAGACAGAGATGGCGACCTGGAAAATAAGATGGAGGGACAAAGAAGGGGTACAAAGGAAAGCTTGAAAGGAAAGGAAGTGAAGTAGTAGAAAAGGAAAGGAAAGTACAGAAAGGAAGGAACAGGGCTTTCTCTCTGTTTCACTGCTGGGAACAGTAACGAGTGTAAACATTTGCTGATGGCGTATCTTTTATCACAGCAAATCCCACAGCTTCAGGCATTTTCACGGCTCAAGGGCACTGACTAATGCCAAGGAGGCTGGACTGCTCTTGCAAGCCAGGAAAGTGAGACAATGAGCACGTAACAGAGTTGGCATACGCAAGGCTATTTAAACTTTCACCCTCCAAGTTCTGCATTAAACCTAAAAGAAATTCCTGCAGGCACAAGAGAGTTAAACAAAAACATTTGTCACATCCAGTTTTTCATCTTTTGGGGCAGCATAGAAAAAAAATCATCTGAAATACAAACCAGGGGGTATAAATGGACGCGTTCCTGTGTAACCTGCTCTAAGGTGGCCCTGCTCTGGCAGGGGGGTTGGACTAGATGATCTACTAAGGTCCCTTCCAACCCTAGGATTCTATGATTCTATGAAAACCATTGAGGTCTAGATTTCCCATGACACTTCCCAACCTTTTTCTTTTCAAAAGTACCTGTAAAAGCTGCAGAACAACTACAAATTGAAAAATACTTATTTTAAAAAAAAATCTCTTTCTCTCTCTCCTACAAGCATTTCCTGCTCCCTGGAATCAGGGTTGTATCAAACAGACCGATATGTTATGATCCGACACTGTATACAGATTATTTAGCCAAACAGTGCAATTTTTCAAAGGTACAAAAGCAGTCTCAAGGGTGACCACAGTGCAAATCCTCCAAGAAACATAAGGCAATGGAAGCAGAAAAAATACCATTAAAAGATATCCAAACTTTATTAGTTATGGGCTGCCCTGGCAGCTTACTAGCAGCTTGAGGCTGGTCCACACTGCAACCACTATTGTGTTTTATTTTTCTTATATGGCTTATTCTTGTTCACACTTAAATTGAGAAAAATTGTGTTTCCTCATCTCATAGCAGCAAGGAGATATGTCTCAGAGCCTAAAGTTTCCAGTGAGTTTTACTTCATCTCGAAATAACAAGCCTTGTCCTCAGACTAGCAAGGGGCACAGGGAAACACAACCAAGCATTTAGTACCCAGTCTCACCCCTCCAGACCACTGCTTCTTCTCTTGGTTTTCACATTTCTCAGCTCCATAAGGCATAAATTATTCATGGAAAAACTGCCTCTCACAATGTTTATGTAGCGCTTAGTACAATGGCACTCTTTTTCATCTGGGGCCTCTGGGCATTCATGCAATACAAATAATCACGATGACAGCAACAATAATAACAGCCAGCTAACGCTGTTCCCACCGGGCATCCACTGCCAGTGTCCACCCTGCAGAGCTCAGATCACTGTATTTCACTGCAGGCTCCTGGTCAGCACCAGAGGCCATTCTTCAATAAACCTGCCTCATCCTTTCCAGCAAGGGAAGAAACCTCCCAATTTTGCCTCTCAGGTTTTTGTTTAACTATCACAGCTGTTTCCTAATATGAGAAAATCCCTCATTTTTATATCTAATTAGTTTGAGCAGATCCTATTATTCTGCCTCCTGTAATACTAATTATTACGCTAGCTGCATGCCTGCACGACTAATGAGTTACATTAAAGATGGGGAATTCTGAAACCTACAGAGGGAGATACAGCACGAGTGTGATGCCAAAACAGGAGACACCCGCATTTTTCAAATAAAAGAAAATCACAGTTCTAACAACTAATTTCTTCTCCCTCTGTGTCCCCTCCAGCTACTCTTTAAAAAAGCAGATACTTTTGTTGCTGCCTAAAGGCAAAGTATAGGGAAGGCACCCCAGAACAAGCAGATTGTCCCAACATGTAAAATAGAGCGGGCCACAGGTGATCCTTTTTGCCAGTGCAGCACCCAGTTTGTCTGAGCAATGAATAGCTGCATTACTGGGAGAGCAATTCATTCAGACAACATCACTGTCAGCTCTTTGCAACAGCCAGCAGCCAAGTCATCCTGCCACGGCGCATTCAGTCTGTCCTGGCAGCGTGCTGTGAGATGTCCTCGCTGCAGGTAGAAGTCAAGGCTGCCACGGTAGCGCTCAAAAACCACATGTTGTTCCTGTTCCTGGCACCAAAGTAAGGATAGGGATATACCTGCTCATTGACAGAAGGTCCAGCTGCATGTTTTGACAGCAAGCTCCCTAAGACGACACAAGGTAAATCAGTCTCAAACACTGTCTTAAGTCCACTGAGATTACTAATGTCAAAACGAAAGACCCTAGTTAAAGGCTGTAGTTCAGACACTCCCCTTGAAGTAAATCGTCACGTTCTGATAATTGTAATTGCAAACTAAGGGAAAAAAGGGAGCAGCAGCTACTAGTCAGAGCATGGAGCCAAGAGTCAACAGCTCCTAGCTGAGTGCCTGGACCTGCCACTGGTCCTGAGTAAACCTGGAAAATCACTTAGCCTTTCTGACTTTCAGTTACTGCTTTTTCTTTAAATTGTTCTTCCTCAGCGCCAAGGAGGATTAGCTAATTGCTACCCGTAAAGATTGCTAGATAAAAGAAACAACGTAGTGCAGATTATTTACACTGCACTAAACCTTAAGTAAAGCTCTTCAAACAATATGAAATTATTAAATGCACACAGAGCGCCGTCTTTTCTCCACTGCAGCAGCACGCACACCGTGCCAAACACAGGGAACCGCACTGACACCGTGCTAGGCTCTCAAATGCTAGACCTGATCTGCATTAGAGGAAAGAGATTACAACCATTAACGACTTGGGCAGGTCTTGCCTTCACATTAGAAACCTTTCCAAACACCGCATGTGGGAAGTTACTATTAATTATTGAAGACAACAGTGGTGTAAACAATGTTAACGTTTGCCAACCTTAGTTGGAATTGGTTTCCTACGTGGCAAGGACTGAGCTGAGCCAGGATAAAGTAACTCATAGATCAGACATTCTGTAAATTGATAAAAAGTTGGGAAGGGTGGTTTATTAAAAAGAACTAAATACAGCCGGGTGAAAAAGTTATCAGAAAGGAGTATAATTCAAAAAATGAAGGGTACATTGCAGAAAGAGCAGGCAGGCTGCTTATTCTATTACATTTTATCTTAATCGGAAGAATAAATAGTTGAAAGTACAAGAGTTATGGGGGACAGAGAGGAAGAAGGAGAATGACGGAAAGAGTGCAAAAAGACATAAAGCCTATCAGGCAACCCAGCTCAATAAAAATAAATTCCTCCTCTCTCAGCAGTTAAAGCAAAATGTTTCCTGAATCCTGACAATACCCCATTCTTTTACTTTCTGGCTGGCTGGAACCTGAAACAACCATCAATCAAGTTTGGGTGGCCATGAAGTAGGCCAGATGGAGTATGTCGGAAGCGTTTTCTGCTCTTCGGTGCAAGTTGGCCATTAGAGCAGCCACTCGACAGAAGTGCCTGAGTCTTTCACATCTGTCAAGATAGTTTAGGGAGACCTTGAACATCCCCGGCCTTGCAGACACTGATTAGAATATGCAATTGTGTGTGCTAGAGGAGAGGTGGCTGCCTCCGCTGGGATTTTGTGATAAAAATTATCCTTTCATCCTTTCCAGCCTTTGAGACAGGCTTTCTCATGACCTCATTTGTGTACTAAATACACAAACCATGGTGTCTGGGATATCACTCTCACGTTGCTGACAGTTTCTCTGTCCAAATGCACAATATTCAAAAACGAACGACCGTTTTCATCCTGTGTTAACTACACTTCAGCACAGCAGCCAAGGACCAAGCTATTGTCTTCCAATCTGAGAACAGCAAAGCTATGGAGAAAAGAGCTCGTCAGAAATCCAGATAAAATTCAAATTCCTGATTCATCATCTGCTCTCCCCCTTAAATCCAGTATACAGTAGTTTCTCTAATAATTCTCCTCTTGCAAGAAGTGAGCTCCAAAATGTCCAAGTGTCGCAGACTACAATCTATACTTAGAGTCAGCTGCTCAGAAGAAAAAGATACTGAGCGGAGCAGTGGCTAATAAGGAAAAAATACATTTTTAAAAAAAAAAAATTGTTATAAGTTTCTGAAATAGTGAGTGCGCTTCAAAAAGATTTTAATGCTTTTCCATAAATGCTGACTAATGATAAAACAAATCCATAAGAACACTCAGATCACTGGTTTATGAGGCAGGCATTGATTCCTAAGGTTAATTAGTATCTCCTCGTTTAATTTAGCAGAAGTTTGCCACAACTCATAAAAGTTACTGGAAAATCAAAATATACTTTTATCAGCAAAATCTGAAAAATTATAACCCTTGGGATTTTTCTGCAGGTATAATTTTCTTTTGTTAAGCATAGATCAAACTCCTTTGAAATAGCAGTCATCTTCAAAATAGTTAAGTGAGAGGAGAGAGACAAAGGATCCATCCTACCAGCAAAGCTGCTGCATGTTCATGAGCTGGAAAGGTAGAAAAGCAACAGGAGAGCAACAGTTACAGATAACATCCGTTTATTTGCATTTTCCTCTACAAAAAGAGGTAGTGAGGAGGAACTTCAGACACCAAGCCACACTAAGGAAACGTGTCAGGTGAAATCTGATACACAGTACTTCATTGGGTAAGCCTCGATGAAATAATCTGCCTTACCTCCTTGGGTTCTTAAATAACAACATTAATTAACTTTTTAAAAATACGTAAAAGTTAGGGAGAATTGGGAAGGTCTCAGATAAAGATATCAGTTCCACATGCAAGCAGTGATCAAAACAAAAACATACTTAGGTTATTTAGTCAGTGTAACGAACAATAAAGGAAGTATTACAATGATACTTTCTTTTAAAAACAAGAATCTGTAGAGGACATGCTTAAAACAACGTGTACAGCCCAGTCTCTTCACCTCCAAAATTATTTTGCAATAATAGAAAGAATTTAGGTGAGTCCAGTAGAGAGTATTCTTATCGTGGATTATACGTGTTATACAATGAAATATTTAAGTCTGAGGTTCTAGCTTTAAAAGATGGTGACAAAAAGTAACAGAAGATATATAAAACTACAATTGTTTGGAGAATCTACATAGGGGCTTTTACTCATCCTATTTACAATATGAAATCAAAAGGAAAAATGATGTAATGGAGAGGTTACAAAGACAAACTACTAGAAGGAAAATTTAAGGGCACAGGAAAGAGGGTTAGTCAGGAAAATCATGAAAACAACCCTTTTTTTGAATATACTGGTATTTTTCTGTTACATATTCTCAGTCAGTTCACATCTGGTTTTGGTACTCCCAACCTACTGCTGTCAGAGCTGTATTCCGTGCTGCAGCTCTTCAAGCAGACACCAGTCAGAAAGGTAACCACTTAGGGGTAGAACAGGTTCCTGTAATCAGTAAGTCCCTCACTTACTATTCTGCTGCCAGAACTCCCAAATGGCAGAGAGCTGCTGCCCTGCTACTCCAGGCAATCACAGTACGAACATATAGCACTCGATCAGCATTTACAGGTCCAGCTGCAGATCAACACAGACCTCATCCCTCAGAAGAAAATTGCTGTTTCCAAATAATGTATAACATGCTTTTTCTTTTGTAGTCTTGAGTCATTTTTGTGAAGCTATGAGTGAAAAGGGAGGCTAATACATCCATTCCAAGTGCTCAGACAACAATCCAGATCTTACTTCTCATCTCCAAAGAATTAAATTGGGTCTTATTCTAACTACAGATTGCATACAGTTTAATTTTTCCTTTATCTACATATGGGTAGGGACTTACCTCCAACCTGTAATTTCCTTCACCTCAGGAAGAACGCAAATACTCTCGTTCCAGCCAACATGTCAGCACTCAGATTTTTAACTCAGAAATAAAGTTCAGTAGGGCACAATATTTCTCACAGTACTAATCTGCTTGACCTAATTTCTTACTCTAGTTTCTCCTACTGCTGCCAACACACTGTCCGGTGCAGCTCCCATGTAGTTATACCCACTGATCTGCAATATGGATTTCTTATTGTTAGTTCAGGGCCCAGGCAGGCTGCGAGCGTGACTTCCACACGTGCTGCTCCTACTGATGCCAACAGCAGATGAACGAGCAGGTGGCCTGCAGGAAGATGCAGTGAGATTTCTTACACAAATCAGGAGAGCAGAATTTCTGCCCACAGTTATGACGATCACAGACCTACATTTTTACCTATTTCTCTTTTTGCATTCCTTCTTATCAAATGAAGCTGGGTTTTCTAATTAGGTCAAACCGCATATTTGCTGCGCTCAGTCCCAATCTCAGTTTCAGTCTCAGCTACAACTCACTCATATCTAGAATCCATTAAACTTAACTCCAATCCAGCAATTTCACAAGCTCTGCCTTTTAACACTATAACTTGAAAACAATCCTGTACCACCCAACAGCACTGCTCCCACAAAACGATGCTGCATGGGCGCTCTGCTTTGTCTCGCTCTCCCCTCTTCTGACAGCCATTGATAGAATATACTGCCTCAGTGGGAGCAGAACAAGGCACAGGGCTACTACTGGCTCGAGCAGCAGCGGCCCTCTGGCCGCACAATAGGAAACTTATTCAGTAAACTCACAAATACCACTTGGGCATGGAAACTTGCTCAAAAAAACCCAATCAACCAAAAAAAAAAATTCCTCCCCCCCAACTAATAAACAAAAAAACCCACACAGCTCAAAGCCCTTCCAGCATTCCCACCCAGTCACTTCCATCCCCAAATGAAGATGTTTATTGCTGCCAACTCAACCAAGTCAGCTGGGCTCTGAAAATCTAGTTGTATCCTTTCTGCTTCACGGCTTGTCATCACCTACGCAGGTTCTAGGCTCAGCGCTCAGCTGATAACCCCATGGATGGTGTGCAAGGAAGACCAGTTACAGCTGTACGGACCGCAAAGCAGATGGAGGCACGCACACACGCACACGGAAAGGGTCTGCAACCTCGTCAGACATCTCTGGTTGCAGAAGCAGAGCAGGCCACCTGCAGCTGCTCCTCAGATCAATGGTGCACCACCATCCACAATTTGAGAAATCGCTCGTCCCAGGCACACCTGTCACTCCTAATCTCATTTATTTTTATAATTATCCAAGTGTTCAGAGCCTGGAATGTGTTAAACCTAGCTGATTTTAAGCAAACAAATGCCAGGGTAGCATAGCTTGTATAATCCATTTAAAACACATTACTTCTGTATCTCAAACAAGATCTCACAGTTTTAGCTCCCACTATAAATCATCCTACACACATAACACCTGCTACTCTAACAAAAGAGTACATTAAAAGGCTTTAATGATTGGAAAGAAAATAAGTTTGTCTAAGGGACACCTGGAAACACAAATGCAGGGCATATGCCTTTCTGCATATTAGGAATTACACTGTCACTTGCATTTAAATAAGACATATACATTCTGTACTTTCCCTTCTGCTATCTTTGAATAAAGAATATACAACCTCAACAGTGCAGAACATCCACGTATTTCTGCATGCAGTGAGAAGGACATCCCTTCAATACTACCTGTTGTATTGGGTTTGCATGGCAAGGTTTTGGTAGCAGGGAGGCTACAGAGGTGGCTTCTGTGAGAACCTGCTAGAAGGTCCCCCCAGCAGAGCCAATACCAGCCAGCTCCAAGACAGAACCCCTGGTGGCCAAGGCTGAGCCCATCAGCAATAATGGTAGTGCCTCTGTGATAACCTATTTAAGAAGGGGAAAAAAAAAAACCCTGCATGACAGCAGCCAGAAGAGATGGGGGGTAGAATATGTGACAGTAACAACTTTGCAGACACCAAGCATAGTGAAGAAGGAGGGGGAGGAGGTGCTTCAAGTACTGGAGCAGAGATTCCCCTGCAGCCCGTGGTGAAGACCATGATGAGGCAGGCTGTCCACCTGCAGCCCATGGAGGTCAATGGTGGAGCAGATATCCACCTGCAGCCTGTAGGGGACCCCATGCCAGAGCAGGTGGATCCCTGAAGGAGGCTGTGACCCTATGGGAAACCCATGCTGGAGCAGACTCCTGGCAGGAGCTGTAGCCCCATGGAGAAAGAGGAGCCCACGCAGGAGCTGGTTTGCTGGCAGGACTTGTGATCCTGTGGGGAAACCACTCTGGAGCAGTCTGTTCCTGAAAGACTGCACCCTGTGGAAGGACTCACGCTGGAGAAGTTCGTGGAGTACTGGAACCCCATGCTGGAGCAGGGGAAGAGTGTGAGGAGTCCCTGCCCTGAGGAGGAAGGAGCGGCAAAGACAATGTGTGATTCCCCATTCCCCATCCCCTGTGCTGCTGTGGGGGTAGGAAGTAGAGAATCTGGGAGTAAAGTGAAGCCTAGGAAGAAGGGAGGGACAGGGTGAAGGTGTTTTAAGATTTAATTTTTCTTTCTCATTACTCTACTCTGATTGGACTGGTAAGAAATTAAATTAATTTTCCCCAAGTCAAGTCTGGTTTGCCCATGATGGTAACCACCGAGTGATCTCCCTGTCCTTATCTCATGAGCCTTTTGTTATATTTTCTCTTCCCCTGGGCAGCTGAGGAGGAGGCATGATAGAGCAGCTTTGGTGGGCACCGGGCATCCAGCTAGGGTCAACTCATCACACCTACCCAGAAGGAAAGCAGTCCTTTTTTCAACTAGTCATTACTCAATACCAAACAAAGCCTATATAAAAGATGTCTTTATCAAGAGACACTTTTGCATGCTATTACTGGTCTGTTCCCATCAACAGGTGAGTTATGAAAAGCATCTGTACTCCGGAAGCCTAGTCGCATCATCAGTACAGGTGGTCTAAGGTTAAAATTGGAGCTCTAATCTTCAGCTTACCTCCTGCGTGTGAGACTGCCTTGACAGACAACTCTGGAATATTGTCTGACTGACCACTGAGAGATAGGAGCAGTGCAGGACTGAGAAAAGGCCATGAAAGTACAATCTCCTGTACTACTGAGTTTCCCCTGAAGCATATGGGACATCGCAAATGCAGTGATTTAAATCAACTAATGTGCAGCTCTCAGCAAATGGAATTTACCTTGAGGTTTGGGTTTGGTAAGCTTCCCACAGGGCTTTGAGATTGTGACAGTCTTCTGGCAGTCAGCATTATGAAGGGCTCTCTTTAGGTTCCCGGTTCGAGTCTTCAAGGCAGTATTCAAGTCACATTCTCCCCAGGCCTGGAACTGGTATTTGCACTCCGCTACAACGAGTGAATAAATGGCAATTTTTAAAACAGAATGATTGAGTATGAAAAAAAAAATATTATGAGTCTAATAGGATATCACAGACTGTCAGTGCTTGCAGACAAAAGGATCATGAAACTGAAGAAAGGATCATGAAACTGAAGAAAGGAATACCAACAAAACTTTAAGATAATTTGCAGAGATAATTGAAGTCTTCCCCCCCAAATATTTTAAAATTTAATCCTCTTGCTTTTGCATGGATATTACATTATTGTCATATAAAGGAAAATATATTCAATTATGAAGATAAACAATAAATAAATTTAAAAAAAAAAAGAAACACCAGCAGTGGGAAATGTCATTCACTTCCTATATGGCTGTTCCTCCGTTTGTGTGATGTGAAAGTTCAACAAATAAGGCTTCAATAGTTTCAAGAACATATGTGCAACTATGAGCTTGTCAAGTCTGAAACTACTGCACTGATTGCCTTGGTAAGATCACAATGATGTGAAAGCCATACAAGCTGTTTACTAGGAAAAAAGACAAGTTTGCAAAAGTAATAAGATCTGAGTCCTGGACAGACAGCTTGTTCAGGGCAAATGTGACTGTGCTTCTGAGTTGTTACATGTGAACCTTCTGAACCGAATAATACAGGTGAAATACACTGGTCTTCATTCACTGCTTTCAATGAACATACTGGTGGCCACCCATGCTCCATGCTGCAAATCACACATCACAAGGTCACGTAAAGCCTGTGGTAACCATTGCAGAGATTCACAGCTGTGAGTGAACACATGACACCTACATTACTCTTTTAAATAGAATTGTACACAGCAGATTTCAGCGTGATGCTGGAAGACTGAGTTTACTGTAAGTTAGTTATATGGACTCTCTGCAGGGGAGCTGCTTTGCTCTGAAGAAGCTGCCTTCTGACACGTGTTCAACCTCCAATGAACTTCAAATACAGGGGTAGCCCCTTCACCAAGACATTTGCAGACCTAAGCAGAAAATACAGGCTCCCTGCTCCCTACTTAAGTAAAAGTCAAAGCAAACGCCTTAAGAGAGCAACACCTACCTCCAAATTGCTTCTTCCAGTTGCAGGGGATCTTACACTTCTGAGTCTTGGTGGTTTGTTTGCACTCAGCTCCAGTGCGAGTGCCCTCGCGTGTCCCCAGGCCGCAGTCACCACTGGTGGGTACACAGACACTCCACTGCCATTCGCCACAGTCAGACTTCTTCGCCTTTTTCTCTGGATGAAGACAAAGAACCAAACCCAAGCACGAGAAGTGGTCAGTACCCAGAGCCTATGGAGAAGTTCCCTAAACTTCACTAAACAGTCACAGTACCTGAAAGGGTGAGTAAGGAAGATATTTGTAAAACTATTGCTTCAAAAGCAAAAGGTCTGGCATGTTCTTCGCAGTTCTGTAGAAACAGATCAGCCTCTTTGATTCCAAAGCAGGGTGGATCATTCAAATTCAGTCCCAATACCATGTCTACTGTCCACTTAGATAGTCTCAAATGGATTCTCACCTTCAGAATGGGGAATCATGTAGAAACCATCAGGGATCATTGACCAAAACATGCAGGAGGGCTCACTTAGAAAGGAAACTCCTCTGTCTCCAGTAGTTAATGGCATGCAAACATTTTCAGCTCCAATCAAAGCACTATATGCTATATGGATTAGAAATGTGTGGGTTGACATTGTGTGTCAGAGGATTTGAGCACCTCCAGGAAACAGCTGTGGGATACAAACTTCATTTGGTATATCATGTCACATGTTATGTTAGAATATGACCAAAACTCCAAAGGCAAATTAAAAACTACACGGAGAAGGTTATTTGATATGCTGTTAATACAGGTGAGTTTATTGCTCAGGGACAAAAGTAAGGATCATGATTTCATTTAAATCCTTAAACCCAACTCTGATGAGAAAAGACAACAGTGTTATCAAACCCAAGGGTTCAAAAAACCAATTAGTTAGGCCCTCAAGTCATCACAAGTAACTTTAAATAACTTACATAAAATATCTTCCTTCTAGCTCTAGTATATTTATGTTCACATTTTCTCATATATCTCTACAGCCACAATGGTTAGAAACACTTTTTAATGGCAACACCAATACTGACAGACCCACAGGTCAGATTAACTGGTGTGTAAGTAGCCTGCTAATACTAAGACCTTAAGAAAAATATCAAAAGATGTGTTCCTTAAAGATATGTCAAAACTGTGTTTGATAGATATGAATTTTCCTCCCCAGGCCTGTCTCTCCTATAATGAGGTCTGAGTTCATCACTGACAGAAAGCAATTACCGCTGGATGTCCGTCTGTCTATCTGCAGCAGCGAGTTAGTTCAATTCTTTGTCAGAGGATTTCCACATCACACAGCACTGGCGTAGCATTGTCATATACAACACTGAAGGAGCAACATGATAACTGCTTTTTCACCACTCCTGTTTGGTTCTCCCTAAGTCAAACATAAACCTATTACCACAGCAAATTTTAAGCTGCCTTGCAATACCCACTCTGTGATAAACTGAGGACTCCAGTCTCCGGGGCTGTCAAGCTGCCAGCTTTCATGGAAACTACTTTTTTGTTTTCCTATTTAACACAGAAAAACATGTCACAGCCACATATCCCTATTCTGTATGTCAAAAGGTTAATGAATGACCTGAATTTCATAACAAAACCAGAAGCATTTGACATTCTCCCCCACACACAATCTGTCTTGGGGATTAACTCTGAATTACGCTGGACCTTACCTGGTTTCTCTTTTTTGCCGGCCTCGGTGGTACTCACAGCTGCAAGAAGGAAAACAAGTGCCAGGAGGGCAGCTGTGAACATTCGACGCTGTTGTTGTTGCTGTTGCATTCTGGAGATTAACAAGACAGAGGAAAAAAAGGTTGGTTAGACTGTAAAAAGTGGGACCCCCTCGAAAGTGTTGCTACGGCATTTTCAGGAAGCTCTGCTTCAAGGCCACAAGACACAAGCAGGTCAAACATAATTAGCCATTGGCAGAATGGGAATTATCTTCTCTCCAGAGAGAATACAAAGTTTTTAAACAACTATTTTTCAGCCTGTGTACCGAATCCCTGATCTATATCGCTGATGTTATGGATGAGTTTTGCCACAGGAAGTTCAGTAATTATCGCTCACCTTCTAGAAACCTGTCAGAGAATCAAGGCTCCTGACAGGCTTGGAACTCCTCTCTTCTCTCCTGACCTCTGGCTGTAATTTATTGTGTAAAACTAAACAAAACATATACTTCATGCTCCATCTTACCCATTCATATGAAGTATGGAATGCTACGCTGTCCACCTTACAAGGGCTCAAGTCCTTATTAGGCTTAATGGACATCTGAAAAGACCTTTCATGAGAGCTTATATAGGAAATATGTGATATATTATCTTAATTGTCATTGGCATGTTGCTACCTACCTTTTCCCTCCCCTTCAATTACTGTCTCTTCCTAATATCAGTTAAGCAGATGAAACGCAAAATGGGCACAGAGATAGGACTGGTGCACACAGCTACAGGTTACCCATAGCATGCTAATGAACCTAAAATCTGGATTTGGGAAGCAAATGTTCAAATATAACAAGGAATTAAAACCATTAGTTGGTGGTGAAGCATCAGTTATCAGCCGATCACCGGAAGTCATTCAGAGCTGGCTGATTTCAGTGGTTTACACATATATTTCCCTTTCACTTTGCTATAATTTGCATTGTCTCATTTTGGCATTGTTTAACTGAAAGCAGGGCCATAACAAATACATAAGTTAAAAATTAGCAGCTTCCCCAATACCCAGAGACATTTCCCTAGTAGATAGCTAGGTAATAAGACAGTGGACTGGAGATGGCTTGAAAGCCTAGCCTTTTTTTTTTTTTTTTCAACTAGGGACCATGACATTCATGCTGCGCCAGTCCTCCAAGAAGTGTCAACAGTGCTAGCCACTAACATGGTCTTAAAATCTCAACTAAACTGATTTTACAGAGAGTTTAGAGGCAACCTGAGCTCATGAGCAGAGCAACCTTAGGGAAGAAATAATTCTCACCAAGAACAAAGAACAGAATGCTGGCTACCTCTTGTTTAAAAGCAACATAATTATAATTGACATGGAAAACAGGACACGAATCCCAAACACACAGACTTTAAAGTATCCAGCTTCAATATCATGCTAGAAGCCAGATGAGAAAATTTAATACTTTTCTTTAAATAAAGTTAATGTGAAGATTGCAACTTGGCATTCAAATGTCTGAAAGAGTTGTCGTTAACACCAGTTTGATTTCCTTCAAAAGAAAGTACCAGTTCTCATCATGAAGAAGGGACCACCAGCGTTTCCAGTGAACTAAAACAGCCCAGAACAAAAGTGCACGAGTCCTGTGTGAGCTGGGGTTCGGTTTTCCCTTTCTTCTGCTACATGTGTCTGCTTAGATCCTCATGTGTTTTACAGAAAATCAAATAAATAAATAAATAAAATAGGCAATAAAAAAAATATGCTATCTCCCTTTTTATTTAACTTACTTCAGACTGGTTCTCCATAATCAAACACAGTTGCAACACTTTTAAGACACCAAACTTTCCCCCTTAGCACTTTTCCATTGGAGAAATCTCACCACCAGTAGCACTGCACCTCACCTCACATCCCATTTTCACAACACTTTATCTTCATACCTCCTCTCTTCTAAAGAACCCACCAGACTCCCTTGTTGAAGGAGTATTAATATCTTGTCTGAAAAGATATGGAAGAGACAAATACTTCCACAACTTGAAGACGCTGTCCCGGCATGCTGTCTGGGGGCGTTAGAAGCTGAAGCAAAGCAGCATCAGTGAGTTTGCTGCACAGGATGCTGCCTGCAATGGTCTTGGGTACATCCCCGATGCCCCCCCCAGGGACCTGGGATGTGGTCACACATACCCCAGGGGCTGCTGGCAGTCACCGAGAGCCATGGATAACTGTCTGTAGGGAAGCTGCCTTATATTAAGTTGAGAGAGACTCAAAATCAAATCTGATCAACACTATTTTCAGCAAAACAGGCGGGGAGAACAGTTGGGTTTTGGAGCCCGAAATGTTCCAGAAGCCCTATAAACAAAACCCCACGGAGTCTTAATATAGCATGTTTTCCTAAGACTCCAAGTCTCTGCAGCCGAAACACTTGCCAAGTTGTCTAAGGCAAACACTAAACCTGCAGAAATATATATATACATATATCCCTCTGTCAAAGAGAGCCAGGCTGCTTCCTGAAGTGCTTTGCTATTAACTACCACAAAGTGAAAAGCCATGTTGTACAGACGGAGGCCTTGCCTCACATCACAGCAACACCTCAAATTTGATGTAACCAGTATAACTACAGAAAACGGCATAATTGCTTTGCAAATGATAGATCAGCAAGGGCAGGCGCTCCCACAAAATTACAAACAGTATATACAGTACCTATTAAATACTATATATTTTTTTGGAAGGACAGCAAATCCCACCTATCAGTAACCTTTTGAGTTCGGTCTTCATTTTTCCTTGCAAATATTTCAGCTGGCCATTAAAAAGACGACTGAAGAGAAAAACTTGTCAGACTGGACTTGTTTCTGAAAACAATATATTCTACTGAAAATAACTTTGCTTTTTTTGTTGGGTTTTTTTTTTTTTTCCAAAATTTGAAAGTGACAATTTTTACTTTTCATTAGATTCTGTGCTAACAATTCCAGTTCAACCTTCCATTTAAAGAACTGCCAGAACTGCTAACAGCAATGAAAAATCAAGTGTTTCACAATGTGCAAATGGACTCCTCAACATCTTGATTTTTGTAATGAGCCTTCTATCTACACCAATGGTAACAAGTGAATTGTGTGTTATGAAGGGAAACTATTTCTAAAACCCTGTGTGACAGCCCCTAAGCAGAGCAAGGCAGCAACATTTAAATAAACGTCAGTGTCATTTACAACCAACAGGAAGAGACAAAAATAAAAGTGAAGGAAGGGAAAGAGACATTTGGGGTGGAGGGAGCTCCAGGAAACTTCAGAAGAGAGAAAAGACAAAGAGAGAGTTTAGAACAGTTCAAATAATAAGCTGAAACAAGATCAGAAGAAGAGAGTGAGTAATCACGAAAAGAGCACCAAAACAGGAACAATAGAAGAGAGGAATTAATGATGGGTAAACACTAAAACAGAGACTGTTAGGAAAACATGAAGTGTGTAACGAGGTGAGAACCAAAGCCCAACTGAGATGCACTATAGCAAGTGACTTCTCCCAACAAAAATAAGGCACAGGAATTGCTTCAGTCTTACAGTTGATGTCACAGTCAATCTCTGTTTGGGAGTAAAAAAACTAAGGGAAAATTAAAAACTGGGAGGCAATCAGAAAATTAATGAGTTCATCAACTGTACATCCATGGGTTCAATTGCATGTTGAGCACCAGAAAGAGAGTGAGGAAGAAGTCACAGTATGGCTGCAGTTTAAAGGACCTTCTGATTGGAGCTTGTGCTCCCACTCCAAATCCCTCAGTGCCCCTGACAAGATTTTACAATCACACTCATCTCTCCCGAACCTGATTCATTAAATCATTTGTTTCCTGTGATGAATACAGTCCATATGACTAAGTACACCAACTCTTTTAGGAAATACCTATCCTATGGACTGCAGCACACAAGGCCCAACTCTTCCAGAGACCCAAACCAGTATCCACATAGCATAGCACATGGAGACACTTCCATTTGGGTCCAGAAGCGCTACAGACGCTTTGATGCAGTGCCTGGCTTTGTCTAACAGCCCAAGACAAAAATTTTACTCCCATCAACCCAAGACCCTGCAAATGCGGCTTGCTTTTTTCATACCCAAGTTGTCCCAGCTGTTCTCATGCTGTGCTCCGTAGACCTTTGGATCTCTGTTAGTGCAAGACAAGCTTGCTGGAGCAACTCTGTCTGCACTTGGGCAATTAATGCAGACACAGGTTCTCCATTTCTCACATCTGAACAAGTCTTCCCTGAACATAAGCCTCCAACAAGCCAACTTCAGATGAAGCTCCATTGGTGAGCAAGTTTTTATTTTTCCTAGTGTTACTGAAGCTAGCATATGCTGCACATCCCAGGATCACATATGTCTTTTGCAGGTGGCTTTTTTGCTGTTAATAACTATTAGCCACAAGCCCTTCCCTTCATCTGTTCTTTCCAAAGCAACTGGCAAGGTCCCAGATTACAGAAGCAAGTATTTTATTCTTAGTTCATATGAGCCTCATCTCCCACTCTGAACTATCAGGTTTTCTCACGTGATTTAACCTGCCCATATCCCCCAGCTCTTCCAGTATAATATGTCAAACACCAGCTGTGTTGATAATGCTGTAACTCTGCAACCCTGCATACACTGCAATACTGTACTTATTGTCATCGCTAATGACAGGCCACGGGCTTTGTAGTGAGTTTGCAAGGCCTCAGGACTAAGCCTTGTCAAGGCTTGCTCTTCCTGAGCTTTCCTTGGCTTGTCTGTAGCTTTGGCATATTTGGTTGGGCTGCAACAGCAATTTTTCTAATTGACCAGCTCACTATGGTGAATTCTATTTACTTTTCTATGCCATTGTATGGAGCCACCCATGTTTTATGACTACTTTAATAATGTACTATAGGGAAATACAGGACTGGTGTCTTAGAGCAAAGGCCTTGAGAAGTAGAGACAGGATGGAATGTAAAGGAGTACAGGTATGGGAGATATGAGATGGGGAACAGGCTTGACAATAGAGACACCCTAGCTATAAACAACCTACCCATAGTCAGATAAAGGAATTCAGACCTGGAGCAGACAAAACTGGATATAGGAGTAAGAAAGAGAACACAGAAATAGTTTCCAACATACCTAAAAGGTGCCATATATACTATACATACGGAGCTGCAGAGCAATGAAAAAAAGGAAAAGGTAAAGGTGTTTTTGCATGTTAGCAAACACAGAACCAACCACAAGTTGATCTGAAAGTGGGGAAGAAGAAACCACCTCATTTCCTCCTGTCAAAGTACTCAAGATGTTGACAAGTCACCATAATCATCCCTACGACAAACACTATACCAAAACCACCAACCTTGGGGCTGAGAAGAGCTGGGGAAGGGTCAGCATAACATTAGGAAAAGCAGCTGAACCTAAGCGTATGCATAACAATTTTAATTGTCATGGTGGTGGTGGTGTTATTGTTATTATTACTATAACACCTGCATAGACATATCCCTTCTCTGTAACAATTACGCCTACACTAATAATGATTCTTGGATTAGACTTAACATTTCAATTATACTAAAATACATTTTTTACTTTATATAAATGTATATAAAAGGTATTAGTTCCTTTTTGCCCATAAACAATATTTTGAGCGTAACTATGATTTCCAGCTTCATCTTTTACTGCACTAACATTTTCATCCCATGATCATGAATAAATAAAATTCATCCCAAAAGCAGTCTTAAATTCTTACAGCCCATTATTTTTCTTCACAACGCTGCTCATTTTGAGTCTCCTTTAAGCTCCTTACCCACATTAGAACTACCTTTTGCATTAATCCCTCTATTTTTCCTGCTGAATGAATAATTTCTCATCAAGTCCCACAACAAATACTTTAATAAATTACAGTTTGATTAGTCCCAGATTAGTTGCATCTATAAAATCAGTTTTTAAGTGAGCTAGTTGGGGAGATCAGTCTCCTTTCAGTAAACACATGCTGTGTTTAATGAAACTTAACATTTACCTCCACTTCTTAAATTATTCTCTTATTCAAAATGTGTTCTATTTTGCAGTCCATTGAGGGCAGATGAACATGTCTGCAGTTACCTAGATCTGTTTCTTTCTCCCTTCTTAAATATAAATATTATATTTGCTATGCTCCAGTTGTACAACAGCAGGAAGTATTTGATGCATATTTTAACAGTTTTAATGAATCTGAAATGTCAAGTGCCATTTTTGCTGTACTCCGAGGTGGAAGCACACAGTTTTCTCTGTAAAAGAGAAGGTAAGACCATTTGACTCTTAGGAGTTTGACCTCTGTAACAGCTGCAGAAACTTCTGCTTCTCCAGGTCTCTTTCTCATTCACCATCTGGCGTATGCCCCTATATCCTACCTGATCTCCTATATTGAAAACTGAGGCAAATGCACAGTTTTGGAGCCAGAGTTTCGTGAATTCTAACCTTCCAACTGTAAAATGTTCCCCCTCCCCTTGCATACATACACATTTCCTTTGTTGTCTTTACTTGCAAGACTAGAGGAAAAAAAAAATATCTAGATTTGCTTTTCATTTCCCTTGGAAGATTTAAGTCAGCTTGGGTTTTGGAGAGTCTCGGTAATCTGCCACTTCTGGACTTCCTTGGATGATCAGTACAATTTTCTTAAATTTCTGCAAGCTCCTGACAGCACTTCAGTGGGCTGCTCCCGAGCTAGGTTTCGAATTCCTCTCTACAAGCTTTTTCCTCTCCTCTCTTTTTTCTTGAGAAAAAAAATTATTTATTTTACTTTGATATAAAGAGACTTGAAACAATACTTTTTTAAAAATCTTGCATTGGTCCAACATACATCACTAGTTTAATTTCTTTCTCAAAAATAAACTTTTAAAATTGAAAACCTTACTTAGATTTATGTTCATGATCCTGTGTGATATAAACTGAATCAGCTTGTTAACACTTGATACAAGTAGTTATTTTTAAGGATGTACTTTAAGGATGAGCTGTAAGGTCATACTGAATTAAATTCTAAAATAGCATCAACTTTTTATAGTTCTATGGTAGGTAGCGAAGAAATCACATCCACAAATAAATAGCCCCTATTATCATTAGCACCATTTACTTTCTAATGTAAATTTGGAAAGATAAATCCTCCTATAATGAGAGACGTCCTTGTATTTTCTTCATGTATAATATTACAAGGTCTTCTAAATTCACATCCAACTTTGGGTTGACACAAAAACAGTAGATATTTTTGAATTCTCCTCCAAAGTAGTTTTGAGTCATAGGAATCCTATCTTATGCATGCCAGTAGTTCCTATTTGTTTACACAGTGTCTCATTACTTTCCATTACAGCTATATCACTTTTATTCTGGTGTCTATCTTTCCTTGACCTTCAAAGTTCTGTCTACCGGTCAAGATTACCATTTCAGAGTGTGTGTGTGCGCACTAACCCAATAATATCCATTTGCAGGTACTACACAACTTTCCACCTTCTCCAATTCATTGTCCAGGCCACTTGCACCCTGATATTTCTCTCTGATCTCACTCAAATGTCTTCCAGGTACCAACTTTTCATTAACAGCTTTCCACTCCCACTACTATAGTTTTCCCCAGCAGTAATTTATTTCTTTGTCATAGCTACCTTGCCACTGTAATGTTCACAGAATCACAGAATTGCCTAGGTTGGAAAGGACCTTTCAGATCATTTAGTCCAACCATCAACCTAACTCTGACAAAAAACATCACTAAACTATATCTCTAAGCACTATGTCTACCTGTCTTTTACATACCTCCAGGGATGGTGCCTCAACCGCTTCCCTGGGCAGCCTGTTCCAATGCTTGATAACCCTTTCTGTGTAAAAATTTTTCCTAATATCCAGTCTAAGCCTCCCCTGGTGCAACTTGAGGCCGTTTCCTCTTGTTGTTCCTTTATCTAATGCTAAATTTTCTTTCACCTTACTTTTTCCTTCCTGAGTACTAAAAGTAGACATATACATCACATACATGCTTCCTTATGGGTAAAGATCCCCAAACTCTTCTCATAGCACAAAACCTTGAGCCAACCCACTGATCTTCATCATTTACTTGCACCTTCATGGACCAAAGAAATGCTGTGTGCATTTCAATCAAAACTACTACTATAGCCTTAGTGGTCTAAGCCTAAAAGTGAGCCAAGCTTTAAGGAAAGAAAGAGCCTTTAATTATAACAACTGATTGCTCAACCGAATTATACTATGTCTGGCTGAAAAAACATGCCTTAATCTCATTTCTAACAATGGTTATATTTCAGACAATTTTGGTAAAGAAAATCTACTAGAATAATGATGAAACGCCAAGTTTCCTTCTTTGGTCAAATTAAGCAATGAAGTATTTTACTCTTGGAGGGATCAGGGGATAAAAGAGGGTGGGTGACTTGGTCAGTGTACCAAAATAAACCTCCCATATTAATTCAGAGCCTTGCAGCCACTGGAGTCCTGCCCAAAGCAAAATCTGTGTGCTCATCTCCCCTCCTCCTTTGACTTTCCTGTAAAGGGAAACAGTGATATATTCAAGAAATTTTGGCAGCTGCGTCAGCAACACCAAACAGTGGACACCAGTGGTTTCAGTCTATGTGCTAATAACTTAGTTGAAAGCGGTGTAGCAAACCCCAAACCCTACTGAAAAAAGCTCCCTGCATTTCAGCCACAGGAGAATGGATGGCTGTATAGTAGGTCCGGCATCCCAGCACCAGCCTCCAGGTCCCCTTTCCAACACACGCGACACTGCAGCTGGCAGCAAACAGCAGCTGGTAAGGAAGAGGCAACTGCTCCCCATGTGAGCCGGTACTGGAAGGAGTTGGGTAAGTAGCAATTTATTCAGCAGCACAGTGGCAAATGTAAAAACAAAAAAAATAATAATTGAGTATAACTATCTGTTTGTTGCTGCAGATCAGCCAGGGAGAAGTGAGAAAACTCTAGAAGGCTGAAGTTATATTTGCCAAACTTTCCTTTTTTTTTTTCTTTTTTTTTAAACCAGCATTTATGCTCAGCTACAGCACAGAGTACCCATAATAACAAGCCAGAATCAAACAGTAGCTAAAAAGGAAAAAAATCACAGCATGACCCTTCTGATAAGCTCAAGTCAAACACTTCACATCAAAAATTGCAGTGTGCAGTTTGGGGACTACATTTTTCAATACGTAATCAACTTCATGTTCTCTTTTCAAAGTGGACATCATTAAGGGCCAGAAAAATAAGCATTGAGGCCAGCAAATTATGCCAACGCCATAAAAACAAGCAGGGAACCACGAGCTGCATGACTGAAGAAAATTATTAAAATGTAAACAACAAAAAGTCAAAACCAATGATCAATTAACATGCCCCACCTAGCTTTGTTCAAGTAAATAAGCTAAAGTAATTAGTTAAGTTGTGGATAACAGTTCCCCTAGCTTTTGATATTTGCATAGTTGATTGCATGTTTGTCTCTCACATCAGGCTAAGGCAAACACGCACACTGTGTATATTTTATACTTCTAGCTCCCTGGACATAAATTAATAGTTCGAGTCGGTAAGAGATACACCCCTGGGTACGCGAATGCTGCCTTTTAGTGCTGAGCATAATTTAGACTGATTTAAGATTCAAGAAAGGAGCCGGTGTAAACAAATACAGGCAGAACACTTCTTCTGTTTTTCAAAAAGTTTTACCAAATTAAAATGTTTAATGGGAGAACTTAAATTTTGACAAGATGGCGTTTTTTTAATAAATTAAAATAATTTTCTTTTTATTATTTTTCACTATTATTAAACTGTATTCCCTTCCATTACAAATATAATTTGAGAAAAGCTCTACAGAGGATCCTATTGTTTCTCATGGGCAGAATCTCCACATACTTCTGCAACATAACATCAGACCCAGAAATCTGAACCCTCATTTGGACTTCGCTTTAGTCAGCTCTGTCTTTCAGGGAGTGTCAAAAGCTGGGCAATTCCTTCATTGCCAGTTTTAAGCAACACTTTGCCAACCCAGTACACTATAAACTTTTCTCTGATCACACAAGAAGGAATCATTTTTTTTGTGAAAGTTTAGCATTCACACAGTACTGTTGTGAACAAAAAATATAATGTTAACAAATAAGTCTCTTCCTGAGAAGTGTAATAACTGTAAACACGAAGCTAAACAAATACAACACACAGTACAGAGGGTTAGAAGGCCAGCGAACTAAAAATCTAATAGAGTTGGCTAAAACCCTCCAAAGGGGATTAAAAATTTTATGCTTCTCTCTTTCCAAATTTCCGACACGAGATTTTACAGAAGTGATTTTACTTTCAAAAAGCCTAGGCAATACACCTAATATTTTTTAAATGTCATAATTGCAAAAAAACCCCCCAGCATTCAGTATCTTAACATCATAATCTGATGTTAAGAAATTAACCGTCGATAAAAGGGGAAAAAACATGCTGTCCTTTTCAGAGAGGCATTACATTTATTAAACATTAAGGGGTGGTTACTATTTTCTCTGTTGGTCCCCAGACAGAGTGCAGAGATCATTTTCTTAGCCCTGGCTTCAAAATTTCTCTTAGAAACCACATGGTTGAAATGAACATCGCTGTTGAATTTCTGTTAGTGCAATTCTTCTCTCCCCAAGCTCTTATTTCACTCTTGTCACAATGCACACGTTTTCTTCCTGTCTTTTGCTCATGGTGGGTCTGAGCGAATCAGGACTCTCGAGCAATAACAAATACTGACTTTGGCAACTGCCTCTTCTACTAACTTTCCCCTCCCACTGCACTAGCTGAGATGCTGAAGAAAACAAAGCAAAAAAACCAAACCAAGGCTGATATTTCAGTTTGTTCTGCTGTATTTCCAGATCCTATCTGAAAAAGACATTTTAAGCCATTTCTGTTAGTGCAATTTTTTTCCCCTTCCTGTTCTTCCTGCAGTGATCACAACTGCTTGTGTCACTGTCTACGAAGTCACACTGTTGTTCTTTACACTTAATTTCTCCAAGACTAAAGATTAAAAGATTAAAGAGTCCTGGATCTGACCAGCCAACAACCCACCAGGAATACCACGGGAGACTCACCTACGTTCTCCCCAGTTATCTTCCTTTCAGTGAGAGGGAGGCCAAGCTACTGACTCAACTCTCCTGTGCATCATCTCCATCTGTGTGTCTCTCCTAGAGGATACAGGTGGTGTGGTCATGAGTTTCCACAGCCACTCAGATAAATCCTCTCTCTCTATTCTCTTTTGACTTCATCTTCATCGATCCCCCAATGTGCAAAAGGTGTAATTACTTGATAACAGCAGAGGAATAAAGCATGCCTATCTGGGAGATAAAAAGCTCTTATTAGAGTTATTCTCTCTGCCTCCTTTCCCACCCCAAATTGGCTAGTGTCTTTGCTCTACCTAATGTTCCTCTAGTTGCCTGAGATTATCAAGACACAAAGTATTTTTTCATGGGTTTGCAATGCCTCTGACAAGTGTCTGGATCCCTACTGCTCAGATACCAAGACACTAGAGAATCAGAAAAGGGCAAATGAATACTGTAATGAAGAGTCTTCTGGTATAAGGAGTACAGATGAAATCTATTTGACTAGCTGATGTTCTCATCTACCAGAGAGTAATTTGGGTACCTTTGGCATTAAAGGAAGGAGTGATATATTCCTATCCACCTGCTAAACAGAGGGCAGCAAAGAGTCTCTCATTGTGCCTATCTGGCCTCGAGTATGTTTCCTTCACTATTATAAATTCATTTATTAAAAAAGAATAAATTTATGAAGCCTCATTTTCTTGACTGCAGCAGTTGCAGCAATGTCACAGCCAGAAAAAACAGGAGCAATCAATGAATGAAACTATTTTTGTAATTAGATCCACAGCCAAAGATTATTATTACTACTACTGTGAGGAAAAAACCTGTGTGCAGATATACACTGATGTCACCACAGCCCCATGATTTGAGAGCCATTTAAGCTGTGACATGAGTTTCATAATGAACAGCTGTACTGTACAAACCAAGCAGATGCCTCCACTGTAGTCTAATTTTCTTTTTCTCCCTCTGCCCCAATGAGGACATTTTCAGCTCAATGGCAACAGGCAAACCACAGCATCTGTGACTGTCCTCACTTCTCCATCTATGAAATAGGGATAATAGCACTTGCCTCCTTCACAGACAATGAGAAACCTATAATAATTATTATTACATGAAGGAGGGATAATTTTATTATCCATCATCAGCTGCAGCTTGCTCTACGCTCTACATCTCATGCCTCCACGGTTCCAGGCTTTGGGCAGGGTGGCCAGACTCCCCCAAGCAGAGGAAACCAGCAGCAACACTGTGCAGCTCCCAGCGGCTCAGCATGTTGTTGAAGGAAAGCTGCAAGACACAGCAGAAACCCTTTATCATCATTAACTACCTTTTCTTGAAAGTAATCAAATTTTGTCAAATACCTAAGTTTTGATTTGTCTGAGCTGACTGTGAGGTTGGAGACTTTTTTTTTCCCTCTCCAATTAGACTCTGGGAAATACTCTATACTGCTAAAGAAAATGGCCCATTTTATTTCCTTTACTTATTATGACTCCCATGTCTCCTTTGCTGTCTGTATATTCATATGGCGGTCCAAAATACGCAATGCAGTCAGAAACATATCTAAGCTCAAAGCAAAGGGCCTCTCACCTATGCCCCCTATTAATCTTTTAGAGGGACTACATTTATTTATTTTTTCAGAGAAATTATCTCCTTGATTCAAGTGACAAATCTCAGGGCACTGGGACATGTATGCAAAAATGAATGAGGAAAAAATTAATTCAGCCAAAACGAATGCAACATGCAAATTAAATTTGTATTTCGGCCACATAGTAACACAGGGGTAGAATGTATTTTTAAATCATTCTCCTCCAAAAGCAGTTAGTGAGAAGAGGGCAGCAGCTGTGTAGCATGTTATCTCCTGTTTGCCAGTCAGAAAGCAAATGGCATCTCCAAGGCACTTATGCCCTCCAGTAAGATACCAGTCAGCAAAGAAAGAGAAAAGTTCAGACCTTACCTTCTGCAATTGATATCCATAGAATCATTTAGGTTGGATTAGACCTTTAAGATCTAGTCCAACCATAAACCTAACACTGCCAAGTCCACCACTAAACCATGTCCCTAGGTGCCACATCTACACATCTTTTAAATACTTCCAGGGATAGTGACTCAACCACTTCCCTGGGCAGCCTGTTCGAAAGCTTGACAACCCTTTCAGTGAAGAAACACTTCCTAATATCCAACCTAAACCTCCCCTAGCACAACTTGAGATTGTTTCTTCTTGTCCTGTCACCTGTTACTTGGGAGAAGAAACCAACACCAACCTTGCTATAACCTCCTTTTGGGTATTTCATAGCCCTTCCTACTTACCTAGGGCTTAAAGAATTGCCTCTTTTGTTTCTGTGCAATTTAATAACCACTCTTGAATTCACAAGAAGACATTGACCATGTCAGTTAATGGTAGTAAAAATGAGTCAAGCTGCAGCTCCACTCCCTTTTCGGGTATGGGAACCTGGCCAACGTTCACCACAACCGCATTAGTGCTTGTAACGAGCAGCATCTTTCAACGGCTGTGGTGAAGCACTGTCAGGTACTGCTGGTGAACAGCTGCATTCTGTGACAGCGCCTCAAAGTGGTGCCTCCATCTATAGGAGAATGTCCTAGAAAGAAGCAAGCCAGAGGAGGAGGGAAAGTGTGTGACAGAGAGAGAGCTTTTTTCACAAAATTTTAGTCTCGCACCTTAACCAGAAAAATATCCTAGACAGAAAATCCCACTTTCAAATATGCCAGGAAGACAGTGTTTCCCCTGCTCCAGTTACTTACCTTAACTGCAGTAAGTTTCATATTTTTACCCAAGGTAGAAAATGTCAAAGGATATTGTAGCTATATCATTCAATACAGATGGCAGACGAAGTTGTACAGTGTGCCATACATAAGAGATGAGACTTCAGAGCGGCCTTTTTGGCATTTAGACTGTTAAGCTCTTTTGCTATATTCCATAAAATCTTTCCATTTTGAAAGCTGATACAGAGCTGCATAGTTGTGGAATTTTGCTAGCTACAGAATAAGCCTGCATGCTGCTGTAGGAGTACTAGTCAAAGGGCACTGAGCCACAGCTACCTTCCAGCCATGCAGCAGGTGAAAATACATTCAATCTTTTAAGATGCCTGTTTTCATCTACCCAAGGATGGTGGGAATGTGTTTTCATGACTGAATACCCTTCTCTGTTATCATCGTCATCTGCTGGTAAGTATTGGAAAAAATTAAGAAACTCCATTCAAATTAAAAATTCTTGTTACCAGAAATCCCAGCTGTAACTTCACCCTGTTCTCTCAATTACCCTTCCAACTCTCATTCTCTAATTCCAGATGTTGTCTCTCCTCTTCATTCATTTATCCTTGTATACACATTTTTAAAGACAATCTCTGTATTAGTCATTCTGTACCTTATGGCTGCTTCAGGTCACAAAGTTCTCTTAAGACCACCAGAACAACTCTTTTTAAACAAAAAATAAAGTCCTGTCTCCAAACTGGAAGACAGCATTCATCAAACCATTCGAAGGTGAGAGTTTCTAAGGAAAGACACATCATTCCAAAACCACCCATGTATCCTATTCCACCTATGTTTCTGTAAAAAAGAATAACTTCTAGCATTAGGAGAACATTAAGCAAGAAAAAAAAAAAAAAAAGAAAAAGAAAACAAAAAAAGGAGGAGTTATTTATACTAGTAAATATTTAACAGGCTCATTGGATAGGAAGATCATACACACCAATAATGAGAGAACTGAAAATTCACTGAGTAATAGTAATGCAAAATTTGCAATGCAAAACTGAAAATCTTCTTAAATATGGGCAGGCAAACATATATTTCACACTGTTCCCAGTGTCTTCATTTTGCATCTGCCAGAGATCTCTGTATTCACTGTGCAAGTAGGAGATAGAAATTCTCAGGGAGACAACTGGAGATTTTGGCAGCTAACTAGGGGAGAATCGGACCCATTGTTATCCTGAGGGTCCAAACAGGAGAACTGGACACTCAAAGACCAAAAAAAAAAAAAAAAAGAATTAAACATGCTGGAATTTTAGACCATCACCTTTGTTGTAGAGAGTTAATAGCTGAGAATTACAAAATGATCCAAGGACTATTTTTCTGTTTACTTAAGATTCAGATAAATAAAAATGCAACAGATCACAAATGAAGAGCTTTTCTCAGAGTTGTCCTTCCAAGCCATAATGGCTAAAGAGCTGGAGGTTTTTATTTCTTTTTTTTTTTAAATAAAGTCCAGATTCTGCACAGACTTGTGTGACAGGAGTCATACTTATACATACTGTATCATGAAAAAAGATGCCAGAAATATAAGATTGTATTTAGGAAGAAAGAAGTTAGCATTTTTAACCCCCAAAGGGAGGCTACAGCCTTGGAAGAGGTTGAACTACTGCTGGAAGGCAGGTTTCATTTAAGTTGAATTCTTATTAACATATAAATAAGGTAATTTTTAAAAGCTATATCTGTGCCACATATCCAAATATAGTAATAACTAGAAGGAAAAAAATGCAGGCTGAGAATAGCTCAGATTTGTTGTTGATCTACTGGTTGGTTGCCTCCAGGCAATATTTTTCCCACCTCTCTCCAAACTAGACTGTTTTTTATCTTTGGTCCTTATATCACAGGAACTAGGGTCTTGCCAAAGTTCTTTGAGAGCCACCCCTTTGGGACTTCGAACAATCAGTTAGTCACACAAACTTGGTGATAATTCCCTAGCAGAAATTAAAAGAAAGAGAAAAATTATTTATGATTATGCTTTTTTTTGTTGAATTTTGTATTGATTTTAAAATAAAAATGTAGAAGCTTGGAAGATCTCTCTTCAGATCCTGTCTGTGATTGATAGCTGAGGGTCTGATTTCCACTTCCTACTCCTCAAGAGAGCCCTAGCTACGTCTCAAAGATTTCTCAAGCAGGCATCTTAATTGCCCATATAGAGAATTTGTTTAATACTACAGATACTTCTAATGGCCTCAAAGGCATTTTGCTGGAAGGTAGGATTATTATGCCCAAGTGAATATTTAAGTATTTTATACCACACGATTAGCTTCCACAGGTGATATGGAGAAACTACCACTATAAAGTGCCTTGTAGGGCAAGGCAGTATGATATAGAGTAGCCTCACTGCTTTCTTCTCCCTTGCAGGAGCAGCAGTTACCCCATAACCTTCTTAACTTAACCTGCAGTTTTCTATAGCTACATCTCATAACTGCATTTCTCAGTGAATAAAATATTTGCCAGAATTTTCTTGAGAACGTGTCTCTCACCGGAGTTGGAAGACAGTCCTTTTTTTTTCACATGTGAAAGAAACTGCTCATAAGCACTTCAACTATCATAAAGGCAGGATTTTTAGAACAAAGTTCCAAATTTTTTCTGTTCCCTGCACACTGCACTCAGGGATACTTAGAGATTCAAGTGAGAGAACTCCATAGCCAAAACCATGCTTTTCAGACCATATTCCTGAAGTGAAAACCCAGGTGGTCTCTTTAGAACCTGCTGATGAGAGGAGCTCTAGGGATCACATTGTTTACACCATTTGGGATGTACATTTTTTTTCCTTCCCTCATGTAAACTGACACTTCTCCTCCTCCCATTCTCCTGCACTGCTATTACGTGCAGAAATTCAGTACTGTATTTCCCCATATGAAGAAATTGGCAAGGAAAGACCGTGTGCTCTTGGCAGAAGTCTGTCCTGGGATTATGCCAATAAACAATCATTTTATAGTTGCCACAAGCATTCCATTATTTCAGTTTGGCCATTCAGTCCACTCCAGTTCAGCTCCGTTAGTGCTTCCTTAATAAAGCCTTATTATCAGGGGCTTAGGCCTCAGTCATTTGAATTCATGCTCAGCTGGGACTCGGTATTCAGAAACCTAGTCTGAACGTCCTTAAAAAAAAAGAAAAAAAAATTAAAACATTTACTTTGCCACAGAGCAGAGACAATGGAATTCCGTTGGCTGCAAGTTATATTTGCACTCTTAAAGACTTAAGAAAAGCTGGATTTTGAGGCTTGTTTTATAAACAACACTCGTAAGCTTTGGTTCTCGCTAGAAGAGAAGTGTGACAGCAGTCTTTTGCCTTCATGCTTCTTTGCATGTGTATGCCTGTTGTTTACAGCACAAATAGATTTTATTTTCTCATCCATTTTTAACCACCTACTTTTGGGACTAGATTTGGGGGGGGGAGTGGAGGGGACCCAAAACTCAAGAGCACCTTGAAGCTCCCGCTGGGGTAGGTACCGAGTGGTGGCAGCACATGAGACAGCTCCTCTTCCTGTGCCACCACTCCCGAACACTCCATGTGCCTACTGAGGAGGCAGCTCAAGCCCCCTCTCTCTACAGCATGGGCTTTATAGCTTTCATCCGGGCTCCTCAGTTCTCCTAGAAAGCAGCAGGCAGTCTGTATGACTAAGGGCACCACACACACACTGAATTAGCGAGGTGACCGGCTCCAGACTTTGAATTTTAAACAACCGAAGTCAACCTCATTGCTCCACAGATCAATTAAGAAAAACAGCTTGCCCAGGGATTAGTTCTAAATCCTGGAGTGTTGAGTTTGCCACTGAAAAAGCTCACAGCCACCTCCTTCATGTGCCCCACTGTCATAAATCCCTTAATATTTAACTTGTTCTTGATTTCCTATTCTTTACAAGAAAGGTGTAAAAGCCATTAATCATAGCGATTTACTGGCCCCAGGCTGGATGTCTTTATGCTTTGTAAAGAGAGGTTTGCCTGTGCAGGGCAGGAGTAGCGGCATCTGTACCTCAGACACAGCAAGGATGGCATCTGCCTGCTCTTCTGCAGCAACTTCTCTTTGTACAAGTTGAATTCTACTGTAGTTACAGTGACAGACTCTGGAAACCAACATTTAAGTGCAAAATGGTGTACCAACCATGGATCAAATTAGTAAAGCATTACACTATATTTATGTTCCTTCCCTTCCAATATATCATTCATCAATATCATGCCATTCTTACTGTCCTAGAGACAAGTGCCAGTGAAACACATTCTCATCCACTCTACCTTCTCCACTCCTTTCCTCCCTGCAATTATAATCAGATATGCGAACTACAGAAAATGGAGTATCTGCCTGGCATCCTAATAAGGGTGGCTGGTCCCTCAGAACAAACTGGCTTGCAAGATGTGGAAGCCACTGCTGATATGTTTTAGAAGTAAAAACAGCAGAAAACCAAACAAGTGTGATAAAAACACATAAATAGTTTTGAATTATAAAGTGAAGTCTTTTTTCCATTTGCTACTGCTAGTCACTCTGCAGGTTGCTACAGAGAGCAGTCCAACCTGGGAGGACAGGGAAAGTTCAGAAGGTTTCTCAAAGAAGTGCTTCTACTCCAGACAGAATCCTTTCAGGAACACTTTTTGTCTCTGTTCCCATAAATCCAACTGAAACCCTTTACTGTTATTGCTGATTGAGGAATTTTGAGAAAAGCACGCTAAAAGCAGCTTTCCAGGGACTGCACTAGTACTGAAGCTGCCATAGTGGTAACAAAGGGGAGGTGGTGTGTGGCTGAAAGACCAGTTTCGCAGGTTCCTCTCTGGTCCCAGGGGCCCTTGTCAGAGCAATGAGGTCTTGAAGGCTCTGGATTCTTCACTTACACCAGAATAACACACAGATGAGTCCTGAGACAACAAGAGTACAATTGATCTCAAATGAAATCAATGCCACATAAATCTGTGAGATTGCAGCTGTCTAAAAATCAAACTAGAGCACTAAACCTTGGAAGATCTCCACTGCTTTTTATACTCTTCATGAGGGAATAGAGTGCTGAATATACTCGTAACTCTAAATGGTACTTCCCATTGGTCCTTTGCTTCAAATTTCTTCCCAGAGGTTTAATGGACAGAAAAGTATTGTGGTACATATGGTTATTACAATTTCTGTAAAACAGGAATTCGGTTTCAATGAGTCTCCCAAGAACATAGTCAATTTTAACTACTGAGTTTTGTCATTTCTCATTTTTGTGAATTTGCAAGAAACAATGACGGGGGAAAAAAGCCTTAATAAAACTGCAATAGCTGAAGAATAGGCAAGTACTGGGGAAGGGTGGGGGAAGGAAAGAATGAAACGTGGGAGGTGTTAATTCTTAATAGTTTAGGTGAAAAGTTATAACAAGTCATGATAGTTTTACTTCTGTGCAGCTCAAACTTGTAATGCAATCAGTCCATTCTTGTATCAGCAATACACCTAGCGCCAATAGGAGTGATTTCCCCAGAAATAGTCCAGGGCTTTATTGCAAAGCCCCAACCACCACAAGGTTAGTGTAATCCATCATGAATTAAATGCACGATTTCTCATTAGGGAAGATAATTCAAAGGTCCTCGAGGTAGACTCACTTGCGATATCTGTATAGGTGCAATACAGCATTGCCCTCTGCTGGATTTTAAGCTGCCTACTCGTGCAAAAATTGCCTCTGGCTGAGTTATAAAGGATGATTTTTAGACAAGCACTGTAATAATTATCATAAGGGAATATCTTGCCACCAAATAAGGAATGGAATAGTGAATTAATGCTTACTCCTAAACCCTTCTTCTTTCACAGGACTAGCACTGTTTCAGATAGTGGCCAGTGTTGACTCATTTAGCCTTTGCCTGGTACAGCAACAGTCACAGACTATTATGCATTCCCTGGAGTCCAAACACCAGAGAGAATCAGTGCACAATCAGATCCACAACAGCTAAATAGGCAGAGGCTGAATTTCAGGTGAACTCTGGCTAAAACCATGCCATGGTTCTGGTACCTAAAAAAGTGGTCCATCTTGCACAACTGTCACACACACATTTCCCAGTGCACAGAATTCCTGCTAGACAAAAGCCTGCTGCCACCAACTTCTTTGTGGGTTCCTCCTCATGAGAAGTCAAGTGATAGTTCCAATCAGTTCATAGGTATGAATATGGAAACTACCTCAGTGTGGACTGGTGTATGATGACTATGAGAAGAACAAGGAAGGGCAAACTGATGCAGCACTACAATGTAAGGCATATCTTTTTGTCTGTTCTTGCTGTTCAGCATCTCTCATTTGCTGACTCTTCCCTGGCTTATTGACATTTGATATTACTAAACAAATGCACACACATGCAGGTATGCGTGTGTACAGGTACATGTAAACACATATTTGAACACTGTTGCCTGTGATGGGTTAATTATAACTTATCATTTAGATAAAGACAAAAAAATCCCATTTCTTTACTTCTTCAGTTATTATTCTTGCTGTTCATGTAAAAGACACAGCAGGGCATTTTGCACCCTGTAGCTTGATGCTGTGCAAAATGGGACCCCATCCAGAGAATCAGGACATCTGCTAATTCAGACTAATATATGGGAAACAGAGAGTTAGTAAAATACTCTTTCAGAAAAAAAGTGGAGAAAGAAAGCTCTTTTCCATTTATACTAATTTCCAACCCAGAATCTACCCCTGTGCTTTTTAAATGGTCCTTTATTTGGTTTCTTTTAACTTTGCATTTCCCACCATTTTTTCTCTCTTTCAGTCTCTACCTTATTCTCCCATTCCAGCTGCATTTTAGTGTTTTACTCATTTTCCCTCTTCCACCAAAAATACATGCTGTATATTCTCTTCAAAATAGCTAGGCTGCAAAAGCAGCTGCTTGTATCCCTAGTTTTCTTGGGATTCCAACTCTGTTATGTATCTGTTCTGCACTTCTTGCTGTGGGAGCAACTCACTCTTCTCCATGGGTGGTAGTGTTAATAATAATAATAACAGCAACAATAATAATAAACAACTCAGTTTCTAAAGATACTTTCTTGCTTTGTTGCTTGATGAGAATATCTGTACTCTAAAAAGCTCTCTCTGGTCTGCTTCTCCCTGCAAGGTATTCAGTAGTTCTCTGTGGGAGGCTTCTTCCTAAAAATAAATGTCATGATTTGTTTTCTCTTATGTTACAGCTAATTAAATTTTGCCACCATAACATTTCACCATTTCATTACGCTGCATTTCCAAAGTATCAAACAGTTCTTTGCCCTTTTCCTGCTTCTTTCTTCTCCCTGTACTGTCAAGCCAAGAGGAATGGCAGGGGTTTAATATGAAAATTACCAACCCCAGCCACGTGCAAGGAAAATGAAAAACAAACCCCACATTGTTTGATCTCCAGAAATAAGTTAGCACCAGGAGTCAAGAAGATTTGATAATCTAGCAACTTCAGCTTACAAACTGTGGAAAGGAGGAAACTTAACTGCAATAAAAGGTCTGTGTCACTACCTATGAAAGCATGCACACATAAAAATGTGAGGAATGTATTAAAAGGCTGACAGATAGATTACAAGAATAAAAATAAAAAAGGTGATAAAGTTGGTATTATCCAGAACTCAATTCTTAAATACAAAGTCTACCCAGATACCAAAATAGAGTTTTATGGACCAGACAGGCATTAAAGAACACAATTTACAGCATCAGCTCTATTTAAATAGATATACTTGTGCAAATGAGCAAGCAAAATGATCCATTAACATTTTATACTCACCTTGAATCAGTAACTGAACAACATGCAAAGCCATAAAATGGATCTTATAATGATGGCAGAAACCTAAACATGCAGTAATACCAAAATAGTACCAATTACCAATTGTTTTGGAATTATCAGCTATTGCCATGCCCTGTGATGTGGACAATCTCTCCAGTTTAAGAGTGGGAATAATTCAGAATGCAAATGGTTGAGCAAGGCATGCAAAAGAACATAGAAGATTCTCAACGCATCACACTCAGGTGCATTCCCCACTTTACATTCAAATGAAAAAAACATTATTATTTAAAATGTAAGTTGCAATGACAAACTTTACTAAGACTATGTTCTTGAACTTCAGACACACTGTACATCATGACTGATTATATTATAGCACATATTTTCTACAACCTTAGCTATTTGCATTTTAAATTGGAAAATGATTGGTGGTGATGACGATATATCAGAATGTGAAAAATCTCCATGTTACCACTGTCCTGTCTTGAACCTATCTGCAGGTAAACATCCACAGGGAAAAAAGGGAAGGAAAAAAAAAAAAAAAAAAAAGACTTTGCAAGGCTACAGACAGCCACAAATAGAACAGTGACAATATATCCCTGATACTTCTTAATAGCAATGTCAGAAAGCCAATACAAGAAAACTACCAAATTGCTGATCCTTCTTTTCTCTCCCAGGGTGTGGGTGTCCCAAAGGTCTTGGCACATTCCCAAGTGCTTTGCAGAGTCCCTGGAGGCCAAGACTGGAGTGGGAGGACTCACAACATGCAGCCTCCTTTCGAGTTAAATGTTGCCAGTAGGGTAGGGGGAAAAAATAGTTTGTTCTCTTTACAGCTATACCATATAACAGAATTTGGAAATTATTGCCAACAAGCAGGCAGAAAAAGTCCAATGTGGATTTCAAAATATCTTGCCTGAAAGAAACAGTGGTATTTTGGCTTTTCCTGAGACTGTCTTTTAGTCCCTATCAGAGAAAATACCTATGAGGACTGAGTTCAAGTTTCAACTGCAGTAAGGCATGAGTAAGGTAGCACAGTCCAAGCTCAAACAGAAAAACCCTTTGATGGACTTAGATTCATTCAGATCTTTTGGCACCATGACTCTTAAGGAAATTTGAAAAATGGAAGAGCAATGCTGACAGAAGGGCAAGGAACAACCTTCCACTGTCGACACTTTCTGAAAATTATGCTATTTGTTATTGCTCATTACATGACAAGAGAAAGCAGAACCAAAAGGTGCTTTGTGTACAAACAAACCCTAAAGTTCTGGAAAATTTCATGCACACATATTCCCTTCCCATCTCAATTTCTGCAAAAATAAAAACAATAATCAAAAAAGCCAACAACCCAAAACAAACCCCAAAACACTCAATGGACCTGGCCTTGGATCTTCTCTCCCATACACAACTACAGGTTCACGTTTATTTCTGTAAGGCTGCATGCTTTAGAAAGTAAAGCCTCACATTAAGTAAACTTGCTGCCTTTAATGAAAGAGGGTAGAGATCCCACAGACTCCATGATTCTTCCTGGTAACCTGCTGAGCTGGTAGGGTTAACCAGGCAAGTGCCTGGATATTCAGTCCCAAGGGACTCAGGACCTTACTGGCATGTGAGATAGCTAGATTCACAAAATGCAGACCTTCTGCACCTCTGCTCAGTGCCCGGCTAGTGCTGATAATGTCTCAGATAGCAGTGCAGTTTAAATATAGCTAAATATAAATGTAGCTCAGCTTTATCCTGAATAGCTCGAATATTGGAAATCGATGGCTTCATAGGGTTCATTATACGCTAACTTAGCTCATTACCTTTTTGTATTACTGTAGCCACACAATCTTCAGCAACCAAGCTACTACTCAGACAGCAGGCCTTTATGGATTTCAGTCAGATGCTCTTAATTCTCCCTGTACATCAATCTTAACGATTCCTGATTTCACGTCTAAACAATTAGCTCAACAAGGCTGAATGCACCATTTGCAATGTATGCCGGCAAGAGAGTCCAGGGATCAAACCCAAAATCCAGTCAAAGCCAAATTTTTTTTCACGCTGGATAGTTACTGAGACACAGGGTATTCCCCGAAACCTGTTGGCTCTTCTCTATTTTTACTTGTTGCGAAGAGAGAAATTCAGCTTTTGGGTAAGACTGCCTTCCTCTCTGATAAAGACCATCTGGCACGCATGCATGCAGGAAGACAGGGTTAAATTCAGACTTGCTTGAAGTTCCAGACCATTTCAATTAACTTCCTTCTCTACTGCCCCCTCCTCAGGTCACCATATAACATTCACTTACAAGGAAATAAATGCACTTTATATATGTTTGCCAGTTGCCTTCACTCTTTTCTTCACCAACTGTAAAAAGTTCTGGCACAGAACATACCTATATCTGTTCACATAATGAGCGTATGTGTATGAGATTGCTTCTGAGAATATTTCTTGGTTCTAGCACTAGGAGAAACAAAACCATATAAAGCAGAACACAGAAAGAAGAAAAGTTGAGGAAAGAGGATATTTGATCCTGAAGCATTCCCCTGTCTCCATTTTGTTAATATTCTCATCTTCTTCCATGATGGAAAGAAGGAAGAACAGCTTATATTGCCAAGGATCCTAACACCAGCTTTCTCATGTGTGAGTTCAGGGAGGCAAGAGGGAGCACTCCTGCAGGTAATTAGCCCTGACTGCTAATCACATCAGCTAAAAAGTGATGAGCAAATTAGAGCTTCGGTAGAGCAGCTAGCCTGACGCTCTTCTGAGATCCCTAGAGCAGCATCGCTGGTTAGCGTGATGCTCTGATGCACAGAGACCTGCAATACATCCTCACTACCATCCCAGGACTGGCCTTCACAGCAGTCTGCCCTTGAAAAGGATGGGAATAAAGACAGCGTGTCTTCTGTCTTGCTCCACCCCAAGGAACATATTTCCTTATGGGTCAGGGCAGATACTCGAGTTCTTGATTCACTCCATGGATCTGCCCTCATGCTGCAACAGTACAAACCAAAGACAAGCAGAAATCATTTGCTTGATCTTCTCAGAGTCAACATTTGCAGTTTTCCAGGAAAAGAGAAAAGTGATGATCCAGTCACAAAAAACACAGTGAGGAGTGGACAGGGACTTGGATTCAAATTTGTCTGTATCCCTTGTCCACTAATAAACAAAAAAAAAAAAGCAAAGATACTGCGTTTTCACATGATCTGTCACTTGAGGTCTTATTCACTCCTGAAGATACAAGGTAGAGTCTCAACACACACACTTCACCTGCAAAAAGGACACTTCTATTCAAAAGTTATAAATAGGAAAAAAAGCAAGCTTATAGACAGCATAGTTTACACCGACACCGTCTGTACCTGGGACCTGAAAGAAGTGAGCGTGCAAGCAGCCCCAGCAGCCTGTTTTTACAGACCTCTTCCACACGTCATACATGAAGTATAAGGCTCAAGAGAGACTCAAGAGCATGAGACTCCAGAAGGTTTCCCAGAGCTAGCACTGGATCTCACACAGGGCAGCTGTGATGCTCTGTAACCTTCCTCCCACTCCTTAAGATCCCAGATCTGGACCCATTTCCCAGTGTACACTGCCTTGCTGGTGCTGACTGCACCTGGGCACAAAGCAAGGCTCAGTTCAGCTGGACATGGGACCCATTCTTCTTTCCCAGGGGTACAATTCCAAGATGCAGCCTAGTGCCATATCCGTTACTTCATCTTGTGTCCCCTGTTTGCATTACTGCAGACATCTGCACCAGAGGAAAAGCAACAGGGCCCTTGCTTCATTGGCATGGAGGGTCCATTCTACAGCCACCCCAAGGGAGTGAGCCAGCCCAAATGGTGCAGAGGATGCAGACTGGTGACTCTCTACAACAGCTAGGAGGTTCCCAAGGGGAACAAAAAAAAAAATATAAAAAATAAGGCTCTACTTTTACCTCTACTTATACGGCTGCTCCACATACAAGTTAGGTAGACATGATAAGACACAGTCTCCAAAAGCTGACAGGGATGGGACAAAAGCTGTATGTTCGATACACTGAACAGAGAAACAATCAGTCCTAACTCCATCACTCAAGGAAAAGACTCTGAAAGCTTTCAGGGTAGAGGACTGTGCCACAGATGGCAAAGACCTAAAACAGATGGGATGAAAAAGGACTTGGAAGAAGATGACAATCAGGAATGGAGCAGGCCAGGAGACACAGCGACAAGCAGGCTATGTGTTGTGGAGGAAGGCTGATACGGAAAGTATCTGAATATGAAGCTCAGCCCAGCCAACAGTGCTGAAGACACCAGGGCTGAGGCGGTTGCTCAAACACCCTGAGAGCAGGTGACTAGTTGCTGTGTCCTGACATTTTTAGAAATTCAGCGAAGGAAGTGGAGAAAAATAAATCCTTCCAAAGATTCTCTTCTCAATCCAAGACGATGATAGCTTAATTATGCTGCAACTTATTAAGGGCTAGACTTTAAAGAAAAGCACCCCGTAAGATTTCAAAGGATGGAAATATAGAATTTAACAGATATTACTACTAAACCCTAAGGAATTTAACTGAAAACAGTAACAGTATATGTCAGATTTCTGACCGCCAGAAGATCAGAGAAATTTGACTTCCCCTCGTATACATTTACGTAAGTCAGAGGCTGCTGGGGATTTAACGGTGGAAGTTCTACGTCAGAAGAGTGGGATTTCCAGCACCTATTTCCAGATCTGTGATCCAGGCTACCCCACCCCATTTCTCCCTCCGCCTCCGCCGCAGGATAGGCTTGTTGTAAGCAGCTTTCTGCTAGAAGTTTGGACGATTAAGGTAACTACCTCACAAGGCTCAAGGATTATATCTTCCTCTTTACTGACCCAGAAATAACCTTAGAAAGAAAAAACAGAGCTCTTCGTGACAAAGGCTGGAGACTGGGGGAAGGAATGAGTGAAACCATCTGAGAAGTTCAAGCCATTCCAGTGCCCAGCTGACAGCAGTTCATTCCCAGGACACTCCACTCCTATTAGTTTTTACAGAGGCAATTCATTCACATGGGTTTCAGGAAAGCTGTCTTTAAACACTTCATGTGATCAGGACCTCTGCACACCACCCAAACGGCACAAAACATCCAACTGTTCCTCCGCATATATTGGAGATTTGGCCTTTCCTCCAAAGCAAAGACAATTCTGATTTAGACAGCTTCCCACCAAAGCTTGCCCACAGCTACTTTGGCTCCCCTGCTCCATGGCCAAAGATGACATATAGGATACCTAGAAAGTATTGCAGTCTTAAGCGTTGTATTGCTATAAACCACAACACACGACTAATTTCCCCGCAGGTCCAGGCTGTGTTACACTGCCATTAGGTCTCTGTGAAGGAGCAAGAACATTGTCCCTTCAGACACAAAACTTTATCAGGATGTCAGTCTGTACACGACTGCAACAGTAGCTGAAGTGGCAATGTTTCTATTAGTTCCTCCAAGTAAAAAGCTAGTTTATTACCATTTGTCCCCTTCTCTTTTAACATAACAAACAGTGCATAGCCTTCTCCTCAATTCTACTAGCATACCCTGCTATTCTGTAACACACAAATTGACCAGCAGAAGGAGAGAGATGGCGTACAAGCCTGAGTGAGACAATTGCTCAAGAGTCACAGAATTAGTCTGCACAGCAATCACAGAAAGGTTAAGGTTGGAAGGGACCTCTGAGGGTCATCTTGTCCAACACCCCTGCTCAAGCAGAGCCACCTATAGCTGGTGGCCTAGGACCATGTCCAGATGGCTTTTCAATATCTCCAAGGATGGAGACTCCAACACCTCTCTGGGGAACCTATGCCAGTGCTCAGTCACCAGCTCTGTGCTTGCCCAGGAAGAATCCCACAGTCTCACTAATGCCTGACACCACAAACAGGACAGGTTTTGTACAAGGCTGGACACTCACAGACCTGGTCAAATTCCCTTAGTGTGGTGTGGGTTTTTGCTCCTCCCAACCCTGGCGCATCCACATACCTGAATGGCATCTGCACTAACATGTGCAAGTGTTACAGTCAAGATTCAACCTGCTAGGGAAGCAAAAGTCCTGTGTTTTGATGTTTTGTCATGTCTGCTCTTCAGCAAGCTATACCTTTAAATGGAGGGCATAATTATTACAGCTTACACAGTGCTCTATTTCTGCATTTTATTTCTCAAAATAGCTTGACAGAGGAAGGGAAACTACTTGTGCTTTACCCAGTCAATCCTATTATGGCCTCTGCAAGGCAAAGTACTCCCACTCCTCAGATAACACACAGATTAACAATGAGGTCAGCTTTGTGATTACTCCTAGTACTGGCTTTTTTAAGCAGAGTCAACATTAACAAGTGAGTTTGCTACAGAGGGGGAAAGAATATATTACAAGCAGGTATGAAAATACAAAGAAACGTAGGAAAAGTAAGCAAGGCAATACCCCTCAGAGTGAAGCTACAGGACTGTCTCATGAAGGAAAGTGCGTGTGGAAAAGTAGGATCAAGTGTAGCAGAACAGGTAAATCAGGTCTCCACATTAAATCAGATCTCTATACTTCCTTCCCATTGTCTTAATTTCTTGTTTATTCTGTTTCAGGTAAAAGGATTAGAGGACTAACAGAACTGAAAGTCCCGCTGCAGAAGATTTATTCCAAACAAGCATATCACCAGCAAAAGAAGATTAAAAAAGGAGCTAGATCTCTTAAGGGGGAAGAGAGAATGGCCCTAGTTCACTGGGCAGTACACTTGGTTCAAGAGCATTTCACAGCACTCTTGCATTGAGAACATGCTGCAATGAACGTCACCATCCTGCAGATACACAGAGATCGCCGATCAAATGCCATAATTACAAATATGACAGCGGCTCCCCTCCTATTCGGGTGCCAGCAGGCTGAGAGTCTGAGTCTACTAAAGTAGGCCAGTATCTTCCTTATTAACAAAGAAACTCTCCACCCTCAGTCCCTGCACTGCTTCCTTCTACCTCTCATATAAAAAGACCTAGGATGCTTTTATTCTCCATTCACTTTGTCTCTGCCCTATTTCTGAGGTCCCTTCGGCCTGAGTTTGCATACTTCTGAACCAGTGGCTGCTGTTACAGTTTTGATCCTTTCCCTGGCTGGTTTAGTTGCCTTTATCAGCTGCAGCATGTCTCCAGAATTAGAGCTGTTTCTCTCAGCAGTCTCTCCTTTAACATGGAATAATACATATTACAGCTGATATTCTCTCCCTAATTAGAGGGCTTTTAAAATCTCCAGAGTTACATCTGACTGATGGAGCTCTCATTCATCCAGTAACATAAGCATGCGTTCCTTCTTTGGTTCTCAGTTTAGGGTATTTCTGGCATCTCAAACTACTCCTTCCCTATTTTCCCTACCCCCAAAAAAACAAAATAAGCAAACAAGATAACAAGATGTTCTTTCAGTATATCAATAGAAAAAGGAAGACTAGGCATTATGTAGGCCCACTAACGAACGAGATGGGCACCCTAGTGGTGGAAGACACAAAGAAGGCAGTCTTCACTGATAAAGCTGTCCCTCATGAATCCCAGGCCCTGGAGGCAAGGGGGAAGGTCTGGAGAGAGGAAGAGTTTCCCCCAGTAGAGCAAGATCAGGTTAGAGATCACTTGGCCAAACTGGACACCCGTAAGTCCATGGGCCCTGATGAGATGCACCCGTGCATGCTGAGAGACCTAGCAGATGTTATTGCTTGGCTACTCTCCATCATCTTTAACAGGAGAGATGCCTAAGGACTGGAGGAAGGCCAATATCACTCCAGTCTTCAAAAAGGGCAAGCAGGAGGACCCAGGGAATTACAGACAAGTTAGTCTCACCTCCATCCCTGGGAAGGTAATGGAGTGACTCATTCTGGCTGTCATATCCAAGCATGTTCAGGAGCAGGGAGTTATTGGAAGTGGTCAACATGGATTTACCAAGGGTAAATCATGCTTGACCAATCTCACAGCCTTCTATGATGTTATAAATGGTTGGCTGGACAAGGGCAGAGCAGCAGATGCCATCTACCTTGATTTCAGCAAGGCTTTCAACACTGTCTCTCATAACATCCTCCTCAGGAAACNCCCCTCTACTCTGCACTGCTGAGACCACAACTGGAATACTGTGTCCAGTCCTGGGCTCCCCAGTTCAAGAGAGACAGGGAACTACTGGAGAGAGTCCAGCGTAGGGCAACAAAGGTGATTAAGGGATTGGAGCGTCTCCCTTATGAGGAAAGGCTGAGAGAGCTGGGACTCTTTAGCCTGGAGAAGAGAACGCTGAGGGGAGACCTTATTAATGTTTACAAGTATCTAAAGGGTGGGTTTAAGGAGGATGGAGCCAGGCTCTTTCCAGTAGTTCCCAGGAACAGGACGAGGGGTATTGGGCACAAGCTGGAACATAGGAAGTTCCGATCAAATATGATAAAAAACTTCTTTACCTTGAGGGTGACAGAGCACTGGGACAGGCTGCCCAGGGAGGTTGTGGTATCCCCTTCTCTGGAGACTTTCAAGACCCATATGGATACAGCCCTGAGTAATGTGCTCTAGGCAATCCTGCTTTAGCAGGGGAGTTGGACTAGATGATCTCTAGAGGTCCCTTCCAACTCCGAAATTCCATGATTCTGTGAAAAAAACCCCCCACCCTATGCACATGAACATCAAACTTTTCTAATAACTTTCCTAATTCTTCATTTTTTTCTCCTGTGGTCACTATATACAGCCCTAGTTGTTACTTTTACTGCGTCACAAAGATGCAGGATTTCTGCAAATTGGTCTGAAAAATCCAGTGTTCCTTTTGCTTTGAGTCCCTCCTTGTTGCTTTTTAAACGAGTGAAGAACTGCCAAAGAGAAAAAAAATAATGCATTTTCTTACTAGACCAATTACTGGCTACTACTGTCTTATGTATCACACAAGGGAGGAAAAACACCATGAAAATACGGACTTGGAAAATAAAAAAGAATCTTTAAGACTGTTATTTTATAAGATTCTGGAAATATTTTAAATAATAATAAAAACACAAGAGCAAAATGTAGGCAAGAGTCTGTCACAGTTTACTTTTGGAAAAGAATCATAACAGCCTCCAACAATAAAAGCCGCAATTTTCTAACCAAAGAAAAAACTCAGAATCCTCCTCCGCCTGTGGCCATTTGTTACAGGGCCACAAGGAAGCTCAGGGATGTTAGTGAATGGTAAAATAGGCAGAGGAACCATAATAATGAGAAAGACCTTGCTAGGAAGTGTCAAGTACCCTGAGAGAGAAGGAACTGAGTCTTTCCAGACATCCCAACTTGACCTGGATGCTGAAGGCTTCATATCAAACGTGGTTCAGAGTACAGAGAGACTTCTATAAATCTTGGCTGCTGAGCACACAGCACATTTTATGGTAGTGGCACACTCAGGACTGGCAGGAACAGTATTGTCTGGTTTGGGATCTAGATAGATTTAACAAGCTGAGAAAATACAATGCTGAGGGGGTTTCAACACGAGTTCCACAAGGAATTTAGCACCAAACTTTTGCATTTTCATTTAATACAGAAAACATATGAGACCAAGGATGAAAAACTTTATCCACTATAAAATTAGCAAGCTTTCCTGCTAGTACACATAAGGATCAGGTCATCACAGAAGAACTGAATAACCTTGGGGATGGAGGGATAACAAGTTCTGGAACTCGGTAGTACCAGAAGCAAGATCATACACTTAGGAACTAACAGAAAATTCTGATTTGAACTACTGGCTCATCAGGTGGCACAAGTGAGAAAGTGGAGTTTTAACACAGACCCTCATTACCATCATGACGTGAATTCAGAATATGTCATGCACACAGGGCATGAGGTCCTGGTGCCGCCTTCTGATTCCTCCCCCCTATAATCAACCTTCAGAAAAGAAACATCTGCCAATGACAAAATTCAGCAGGTTTTCTTTCTTTTTCGGGGATGTTTTTTTTAAATATAGGGATTGGCAAGTTTTCAAATTTAATGTTTTTAGAACACCTAAATTTTGGAGGTTTGAAAACAGCTTGATACACTTTGCTCTATTTCACATACTGTCTTCCGGGACACAGACTTTCTCTCAGTGACTATTTGTATAATGCCAAGAAAACATCCCTCATCTTTGTTGGCTGAATCCTCCTGGCACCTCTGTGAAAGAAAGGAAAAAAATAACCTAATGAAGTCCCAAAGTGGCCAGGATATTTATATATACTCAATTCCCCCCTCCCATTTCTCAGAGGGGAAGGCTTGTTTACTTAATCAGAAGATTACATTTGTTGATCAAAGGATGAGGGGAATCCCCTCTACCTCGCACGCCCCATCCGCATGCAGATTTCAGAGCACGGCCTCACTGAAGCACAGTGTATGGCAACACAAATGAACTACCCCTATATTAAGTCACCACATGTAATCCTGACAGCAACTCCAAGCTCTTGAGTTCCTCCTCCTCTGATCTCTCTCTTTCTCCTGCCTCCCTCTCCCTTTGCTTTGATGACTTTGACAGCCAAGTTCTTGGAGAGTTACTCCAGGTTACAACGTGTCACCTTTAATGGAATTCAAAGCTTTAATTCAGAAAAGTGGCCACTCTTGACCTCTGGCCCCACTGCCACCCACTCTGCCGCCCCCCTCCTTTCTCCATCGCCATGGAAATGAATAGTCCAGCGAAAAAATGGGAGCAGGCAAAGTCTAAAGCTTTTCACAGAGCCCCCAAAAGAAAGATGAATGAAACTCATTCATCACCGAGCAAGGGACCCAGAGAGCAACGCTGACTGAAAAGCAAGCCAGAGGGAGAGCAAGCAAGGGAGAGAGACAGACCGAGATAGAAAAGGTTACCTCATGCAGGAAGTTATGTGATTTGAAAAAGAAAAGCACAGGAGGTGTGAGGGAACACAGTCCACTTGCAAAAACTGCAGATTCTGTCAAGAAAGATGCTGTTATTTGGGGAGGAGGGGTTATTTCCTCAGCCCCTTCCCCAGATAGAATTTCTTGTCAGATTGCCACAAAAGGATGGAAATTTGAGGGGAAAAAGAAGAAATGCCTAAAAAGAAATTGCAGTAAAAGCCTAAAGGATGGGCAACTCATTGCAAGAAAAAATATAATTAGAAACAAAGCTGTGTTTGTAGTGTTTAATTTCCCTTCATCAAATATCCTACTTGAGAGGTGGTTTGCCCCCAGTGCACATACCTGCCTTTCCTCCCCGTCAACTCTGCATAACATAGCTTGATTTGTCTTGCTATGTGGTAACAAACAAGTACCAAGGCAATTTTTAGCATTAGGGAGCAAATGCACTTAAGAGGCAATAGCTTGTTCACTTAGACATAACACCAGCTTTCTGGTGTGTCCTGATTTACCCATTTCTCTCAACCTCAATACAACCACATTTTCAGAGTTCCTTCTTTCAGGGCATCTGAAACAGATGTACAGTAAAAAAAAAAAAAAAATTAAAAAAAAAATAAATGTCACCATGTACCCCAATGTCAGACAGAGGAAGATGTAGTACAGCATGCTGTCCTACAGAGCTGAGGGAGCTGATGCCAGTGACAGTAAGAAAGGGAGAGGGAGAGAAAGGAAAGGCTGAGATGCAGCAGCTGCAAAGAGCTTATTTGCCTGCACCACTTGAAAAAGAGATAAGCAGGACAGAAAGAAGGTAAGCAGCAGTGGCAAGTGACTCTCTAAATCCAGATTCTTTTGCAAAGGTATTAGACAAAGGTGTCATAGATTATACTCGGATATTTATATCAGTGATAACTTCCCAGAATAACCAGTCAAAATTCATCTAAAGCACAGCAAGAATTAGGCAGAAGCCAGCAGGACACTTTGGGATGCTTATGGGAGAAAAGCTATAAAAGGCAGATCTCAGCAAGAAGCAAATTCTTACCTAAGACTGCCTTCCTGCCTTATCCTGACAGAGAAATGGAAATGCAGTTCTCCTTTTCGCTGAAGGCCAGTCCAAAGCTTACCTGTTTAGGACGACTCAGAAGGGAGCCTACCTAGAGATTAAGTGGTAACTCCAGGAGATAGTTGCTCCTTGCAGAGCGATTACCATTCTGAACCATGAGATTCTTTCTCCTTCTTCCGAAAGCTAATCAGGCATGATTCTCTTTCATTCCCCCAATCCCTTTGCCACCATCTAATTCCTTTTTTAGTGTTCTGGTGAAAAGGTATCACCCGAGAGGCAAGAATCATTAAACTTTATTCACTGTTAATTCAGTGAGTAAGACGCTAAACCAAGCTTCCTGGGAGTGGCATTAGCACCTCTGCCGGCCAGTGAGCTCAGACCCAGTGCTCATACTTAAGCTTCAGCTTTTTGATAATCTGTGTTACCCACCATGGTGGCTCATACTCCAGCTACACCCTGAGCTGCCCTGCAGATTCCCCAGGGAGGAGAGTTCCGGCACACAAGGAGAGGCACTCACTTCAGTATACATAGTATATATGACCTGTGAATCACAGTAAGAGGGACCCAGTATATTCACAAAGTCTTTTGAAAAAAGCAAAGTAGAAGTGACAACTTTTGTATACAAATGAACTGAAAGCAAAGCTGGAATTCTCCATTGCTCCTAAGTCTCTCTTCCACAGCTATCAGAATGTCTTTATCCAAAAGAGAAGCAAGAACAGACAACACTCCTTTTCACCTGCTGCATGCCTAGTGCCGAGGTGGGGTTTTCACCTTGCTGCTCATTTCCCTTTATCGAGGAATCTTTCCCTCCAAACACCCAAAGGCTCGCTGAGACTGCAGGTATCCCCTGTTAAAGCTAGTGAAGCACATTTCACTACAGAAGGATGCCAGCACTGAAGGCACAACACAGAATCACTGCTACCTCTCTGCACCTCGACCTTCGTTAGAAGCAGCTCTGCAGATGTGGAAGAGCCAGAAGAAACACTACAGGCTTATAGATTGAGAACAGAAGGGAGAGCACTGCAACGCAGCAGAGGTGGGGAGGAAAGAGCCTAAGAAACCCTGCAGTGCTGCTCCTCACACTTTGCCTCATCCTCCCCAGTCCTCTGGCCTGCAGACCATTTCCTCTCTCCCCACCCCCATGGACTTGTAGCTTTGCCTCTTCAAAAGATGGCTTGCGAACAGAAGGAAAGAGATCACTTAGGAAAGCTTTTGTTAGTTATAAAAAAATGACTATTTATTCAGGGCATGGCAGAAACTAATAGGATGATGTTATTCCACACAGGCAGAGCAACCACACAGCTCTGGTCTGAAACAACTTGTGCTAGTGTTAAGAACGGGTAACAGTAATATCTTACTGAGGAATTACTGTATAAATGGTTCTTCTATCTGGTGGCCTCAGGCTAAGACTTTGAATTGTCCTGAATGAAGATGTCTCTGGTTGATCCGTGCTTAATTCCCACTGTAGGGAAGTTTGTGTCAGCTCTGTGCTGCACATCTGTTTATGTTAAACAGACAGACTTTGGTAGCAGTAAATAGTGTCACAAATGGCTCCACAGAGGTGGAGAGCCTCATTTGGTCTTCAAAGCAACCAACTTCCTACAGTAAATTTGAAAACTTCAGTGCTCCAAACCATGAAGGACACCTGCATGTCATTAAGTACTTAATGCTGAGCACACAGCTTTCTGGGTCACCATCTGTTCAGCAAGAGCACCAGGTCCTGGCTGCTGTTCCCCAGTTCTGTGTGCTCCACCAGGGTTTGAACTCTCCGCCTTGGCAGCTCACAACCACCCAAAAGGTAGCTTGGATGGATCTTCTGTGTCAGCAATGCAAATTGAAAAACAGTGTCCCAAGAGAGAACAACTCAACCAGGCAGAGTTCAGTAAAGTCTGTTTAAGGATTAGGAGTTAATCAGAATAGCTTATAACGTATACGCCTCTGTTTGTTGTATCTACTGCTGCCCTTCTAATCTCATCAAGGTGCCTGCTTATCTGCAGTTACCTGGCTCTGGTAATATTTACCGTCTCTGTTGTTTAAACAAAGTTCTCTGTTGTGCTAGGAAGTTTGCCATCTAGGCAACTATTCACAGAAGAAAGTTCAAAATTAACACACCCTCACCTAAGGGACAAAATGTGTTGAAAACACTTTTTCGTAGCAATAGGAGGAGCTACCTCCATAAAGCTAGAGAAGAAATACCTCATCAGCCCTAGAAACCCAGAATGACTTTCCCTCTGCTCCACAGGAGACAGGTTGGTCCAACACTGGCATTTCTAGCCAAAATTTTCAGCCTAGAGCTTCGGCCTTTTGAAGTTGAAACACCAGATGGTTCCACTATATCAACATCACCATTAAATTAGGCAGCATTCATCACAGAGATAAAACAAAAGGTAATGGGTCCTAATGGTCACCGGGGAAGCATGACCTTTGCATAAAACAAAGCAGGGAAAAGAGAGAACAGAGGCTGCTCTCAGGCCTGGGGAGCTGACATAGCTAGAACCACTTTCCACATCACAGGCTTACAACTTCTGCTTTTTGCCCCCTATCCTCCCCACCCAAGTTGTATTACACATGAAAACCCAATTCAAGGAAGCCTACTTTGTAGAACAGTTCCATATTCTCAGAGAGAAGAACAAACAAGTTTTTCCCATTTGGGAAAATCCTATTTGGGGTTTGATCTTCAGAATCTTCTTAAATAAAGCCAGCAATTTATTACAACTATAGCCAGTGTTCAAATTGAACTAGAGTTCAAAGCTGCTAAGCTCCTTCATTCTTCTCAAGGAGAGGAAAATCAGCATTTCTCTTGATTCTGGAAACAGAACTGACTTATCCACATGACTAAAAAAGCAAAAATAAAGGTGTCTCAATCCCATGCACAAACGAAGCCAATAAAGCTCCTCCTCCCTAATGTCTCTGGTTTCCTCAGTCTTGCAAAATCCAAGACACCTCCTTGTCCCTGCATACCTGGCACATTTCCCAACTAAAATTGTGCAAGAAATAGCACACAATGGTGTGGACGCTCTTCTTTGAACTAGCAACACCTTAGTTTGATATAGTTTATTTCACTCAAGAGATTTGTTAACATTAAAAAATCGACACAATCTACCTATCTCGCAAACACATGTTTTTCTTCAGTCAGATTCAGTTTTCAGGACCTAAAGGCAGTAAGACAATTGCTAGATGGAGACTTTTTGTGCTAAAAGGACCAGGGTTTCAGGAATAAGGGCTGTGGCCTGCCTGTCTGCTATCAAGAAAATCATTCTTGATTGAAAAGGAAAGCACATGCTTACCTTGCCTTATGGTAGCTAAGCAGGGGGAGTAGGAAAAAAAAAAAAAGAAAAAACCCAAAACAATAAAAAACAATCAACCCACACACTTAGAAAGGAAGGAGTAAGCAACTTTGATGGTAAACGCCCTCCCAGCATGGCCCTTTTAGTTTCTACATTATACGTTTCCCTGTTCACTCTGTTTTTCACATCATGTCTGGCTCTATTCTACTAGGTTTATAGCAACTCAGATACAAGTGACATGATAAAAGACAACACAGAGGGTCTGACTTGCAAGATGTTACAGCCTTCATAGGAAGCAAATTGGCACCTAAATTACAGTGTTTGCTTATTACAGTTAAAAAGAGGACTCCATTACTTGTTAAAGCAGAACACATTTGCTGTCTTTTAAGAGAGACATCTGCTTTGCTGATGTGACCACATTTCACCTCTGAGCAGCTGAGAAAAACTGTTCTGTCAAGACAAAATGGATGGCCTTACGCAAAAGCCTCAAGTCAGTTCCTTGTACCAATCTTATGGAATCCACGGCTCCACATTTGCCATCTACGCTTTGTAAGATGAGGGATCCACTGCCTTCTATGAAAGCTTTTCTGAAATTATCATCCCACCTCCCACCATCAACATTGTAAAACAGTAAATCAGTTTGTAATTGAATTTTTCTTATCATGGCTTTCCCCGGTAAGTTATAGAGGCCTTCAGTACTTGTTATTTTTCTTCCCTAAAAGATATTTATAATGTGGTTATCTGTTCTTTTTGACTCTGTCAGGCAGACTAAGCTCTTTAAGCTGCAGAGCAAACTTTCTCCAGACATTAGTTTGTTGGAGAGTTTTTCCCTTTCCTTTCTTCCTTTTTTGCACCTATTGAAAATGTTGACACCAACACAGCATGCCTTATCTGTCATCACCACCATTGACCTGGCCATCTCTCATATACGCCTAAGAATTGGTTTTAGACATTTCTCTACAGCACTACATTCAGAGCCCATGTGCCAATGTCCGTCTCCTATGAATGACACCTAAAATCCTTTTTAGTCACTGCTTTCCAGATATTTCCCACTGCATAATTTTCATTCATACATATGGAGCTAGGAAGGACTAAAACATGCTGTGCTGAGACACCTGCATCTTTATTTTCAGCCCTGAAAACACAACAGGGAAAATGTCACCCATCCCTACGACACAGGCATAGGCACGGGAAGGAACAGGTGGACAGAGGCTCCCTGCCTTTTCCTGGCACCCTTCCCATTTCCAAAAAGGTCAAAAGAGGTCTTCAGCAGCCTCAGGCTGTTAATAATGATGCCAATGCTCGGCTAGTAATGAGTTTTGCAATATTTAGCATTTTCCTTAAAGACTAAAGTCTAATTCTCCATTAGTTTTTAAAAGAAAAAAAAATAAAAATGTGTTTTCATTCTTCAGCTTTAAAGAAAATACTTGGAAGTGTGACCAATGGGGTGCATTAAAATAATAAAAAACCTGCATAGAAGGCCAGAACAAAGAATCCCATCGTTGTTTTGGATTTTCTTCACCTAGTGATTTTTAGGCCAATATCCTGACAGGAAAGGGGGAGGAGTGGGGTTGTCAGTACTGTATTCAATGAGTATAATTACACTGAATTAGCGCTAAGGGGTTTAGAGGGAGGAAAAAAAAATACTATTCCACAGAGTTAATATAAAGTGGGCTTTCATGTACATACAAACCCACAAGGAGCAAGCTACTGCCTGCTGAGACCCATTTGAGAGCCAAGGGATTGATCGGACTCAGCCAGCCCTCGCTTAAGAAAAAAGCTCCAGTTGTGAATTACTGTAAAGCAGTATTCACATGATTGATGGGTTTACCCCCACCACCACATTTGTTTCAAAGATCCATTTTGTCTTCTGTGGCGACGGTGTGAATTAACCCCTCTCAGAACGGCTGGCTGGATTTCGCAAGATCATTCCAAGTTCTAGGAGCTCGAGGAAGCTTTTATCTTATGCAGCCGTGTGACTGGAAAAATGGGGAAGAGATGCTATTTAATACCCAGGCTTCTGAGGAGTACCATAACACCAACCTCTTCAAACAGTCTGCAAACTTTCTGCCATCTGACCAGCCAGCTCCTCACCTGCCTGGAGAATCGTCTTTGAAGGAGCTCTGCCTCTGATCTCTCTTGCAGTCTGATACTCCACCCACTTGTCCTTACATTCAAGGGAGCATAAGGTATACTTATTTCATCCCTTGCCTTTTTAACCCAATTTGCTATCAGCAATAGGGTTTTTTTTTCTTTCCTTTTTCCCCCATGGTTAGCAAGAGAAAGGCTGAACTCTGTACGCAGGAAAGAATCCAGAGACTTCAGGTGTATTTGTGATGGGATTTGTCCTCAAGCCTCAGGCACTGTAAAGTAAAAGCAGTAGTTAGAATGGGCAAGGGAATGGGGGAGAACAACAAGAAACAGGCCCAGATCATGACCAGCTTTTAAAAAGCTCCTGAAATCTTTTGAATTGACAGAAAGCCAGATTTGCATGGCAGCCCAATCACCTGCCTGCTTAGGAACGGGCCCACAGCATCTCAGGAACAACTTACTCCGCCAGGAATAAATCTGCGTGTGTCAACTGCCCTGTGCTCTTCCTAGTTCCCAGGAAGGGACTACATACATAAAGATTTCATTTTCCTTTATGAGGTAAATACATTGCTTAAAAGGGGGGAGGGGAACCCAAACCAAACAAACAACAGAGCATTAAATACTATTAGCTACACCAAGCTGGCTGCAGGCAAGTGAATTGCAACCTTCCCACGCACAGCTCTGCAAAGGCGTTTCACGCCGTGTCTGCACCATTTCATTTCTCTGGCCCTGGACTTCCATAAAACCATGTGTCTTATCCAACAGCATCTCCGCTGTATTCACAGTCCTGTTCTAACCACAAGGAGAGAAAAAAAAAAGCTGCATTGCCACCCCAGCCATCTGTGTCACCGTACTTCCCACCACCACACTGCCAGCATTTCTTAATCGCTACCTGCAGCACCCACTGCCCCCCCCGGTGTGTGAGAGCCCTTTATCCCAGCCACTCCACCTGCCATCCCAAGCCTGGCCCTGGGAAAAGGGCATAAAAGCATGGCAGCTCGGCTGGTTTTACAATGAACATTAGATGAGGAAACTTCTCAGCGTGTCCTGCCTTGGTTTGTCATGCCACATCGTAGAAGTGCCCTGCTCTGACGTTTAGAGCACCTTGTAATCCTCTTCAGTCCTTTCTTGGACAACATCTTCCGTGGCCTTGATAGCTACGGCAGATGTTGCAGGAACGCAAACGCTGTGAGCTATCTCTGCCTAAACAGCCCAGCCTCCGAAGGGACAGATGCTGAAGTAGCACCAAATGGGGTCAAACACATTCCAGCCACTACACTCAATTCTCACTCGGAAATGCAAATTCTCAGGACAAAATGTGTCACAACTGAAAGTAGCCAGTAGCTAGGATAGTCCCTGTGCAAGAAAGTTATCAGTGACCCATACAAACCACAACTAAAGCTCAGCTGTCCTGGAGGGACTGGGTTAACAGATGAACACTCAGCATCCACAGCAGCAAACAGAAACCTCTGTCAGACCTTCTGCGATCCTACAACCACATTTCCACATTTTAGGCGTGCACATTTCATCAAACCCAAAGGACAGCATGTTTCATTTCTCTGTGAAAAACTCTCTCAATTGCAGAGAACCCGCCCAATTTGTCAGAGTCATTTTGACTTCTACTGTGCTTGTGACCTCTATTGCTGTGATTTGCAAGTTCTACAGGCGTGTTTTCCACTCCACCACGCAAAGAGGGAAGGAGGAGGACGACATCAGCGGCAGGATATGCCGGGACCTCACAGAGCTGCCAGCAGCTTGCAAATCATACCATAAGACAAACCACATGTATGGAAAAGCACACCATAAGACAATGCCATGAATCCTGCATTAGCCGGGGCAGGGGGAACACCAGAGCAGCAGAGTACACTACCGTTAGCAGTAATATGACACTGCTGCGTTAAGAGAGCCATCAAATCCCATAGAGCCACCGTTCAAAGCTGAAGGCTCACTCCAGTCCCAGGAGGCCAGTGGTCTTTGATTCTACCCATCATACGACAAAAACATTTCCACTGAGCTCTGATTAGCACACTAAGTTATTTTCTTCTCTCCCCCATCAAATCCCCTCCCTGTGTGGTTCAGTCCAGTAGCAATAGCAGCTAGATGTGAAACACAGGTATGCCCCTAAGCAAGGTCAAGTTATTTCATTTCCAAAACCTACGCACAGTGGAGTACCATTAAAACCAGGCACGTTTTCCTTCTCGTTCCACCTAAACAATGATTTACTTTAAACAAAAGCTACTTCTTGTCACCCCTTCATTTGCCACACTCAGAGACGTCGCAGGCAAGTGATCTAAAAGCACCATCGTTAGAAGCAGGAGGTTAACTGCAACCTCAGTTGGCTTCTGTTACTCCTGATGCTGCGTGTGTCACAGCAAAAGCTCTAATGCATTTAACCACTCACATGATGACAAGGAGCACTAAGCCCTTGTGCCCATTCACAGCACCCTACATAAAAGCCACTTGAGCTCATCAAGAATAGGAACGAGCTCTTTCTTAAGTCCAGCCCAATCCAGTTAACAGGCTTATATGGAAATGCTGAGAGACAGGGCTTACAAGCGGCAATGCACCTAACTTGCACGCACTAGCTCACTAAAAATTCAGGCAGAACAATTGTATGCACCACCGAGCTGAGGATTATATCTGCCTCTTTCCTTTCTATATATTCTTTTACAGATGCTTTTCTCTAAAGACATGAATTTAAGAAAGGGCTCAAGTGACCTTTGTGCTTAATAAACATTACTATAAATTTTGTTCCACCAGCACACACACAAAAAAAACCCTGTTAAATACAGAAGCCCATTTCTGTCTTCTGATCAATTAGCTTTCCCTTCCTGCTCTTGGCATACATTTGCGTAAGTTGATTTGCTTCTGTTAAAGAGATGCCAGCATGCATCAAAATAAAAAAAAAGATGCACAGAGGCTTTGAGATTTTTTGTTGTGACATTAGTTGGTGATAACTCACTACTGTCCCCTGTATCCCTCACTCCATCTGTGCACAGAGATGCAGCCTGGGGAGGGTGTTGGTCCTGACCGTCTGCTGAGGAACAAATACATACACAAGTGCCCAAACCCTGTCCTCCTGCACCGCAGAACATGAGGGATAGCTCCAAAAAATGAAGGATGCAACAAAATGTTCTTCCCATTCAAAAAACCCACAGAGATTTGCTTTGGGATTCATTACTAAAAAAGTAATAACCTTAAAGTACCTATAACCTCAACTTGCTAAGTCCTGATTTTCCATAATAGGAGCTGTGGAGGCATCATTTTTGTCCAGAATATGAATAATTCTAGGAGTTAAATGAAAGATATTTTAGAAGTATAAGTGTTACTACAAGAAGTTAATATTATAAAAACATTCTCAGCGAGATGCAGGGTGACTAACTCAGTATCAAATTAACTGAACACAGCTAGACTTAAGGGAAAATGTGTTGTTTTCACAGGATATTCTGACAACAGGCTTGTTTTCAAATAGTTGTCCATTTACCACAGCTGGAAAGCATCAGGGCATCAAATTAGACGAACACGAGTGCAATCAGCTTGCATTTCTGGTATCACAAACAGCTTTCTGGAGCAGTTTGCTCAAGCATTAATCAAAAGAAGGCAGTAACGCAAAAAGTGTTAATGACAAATTGCACAGGCAATCTAAATCATAATAAACGTATATATTTATGTATTTATTTAGTTGCTTTGGTGGACTTTAGGTCAGGCCTTCAACTGAAATGATTAGAGGGGATAATTCTAAAGTAGAAAACATACAATCTTGAGCTATACTTGCACACACATACCAAGTAAGAAAGAGGAAGAAGATGGAAGTACAAATCTGACTTTTCAGGCTCTCTTCAAAGAGCATTTCCTTGCAGAGAGGTACTTTAGGGGAGTGTTTCCAACTGTAAATTCTGAGCTACAGTCTCAAGGATGGCAGATTGCAAGCCTCCAATTCAGACCAGAGATGATTGATGTGAAATACTTGGTGATCAAATGTTGACATCATTACCATTTTCTAGAAAAGTGAAAATGTGATAATTCTTTATAAATGTTTTCTTGTCAGCATAATGAATTCATATGGCGGCAGCTGGTTTGAAGCTTGCAGAAGGAAAAGCTACAATGAGTCAGTCCCAAACAATGGAAAAGAATTGATTCAGGAATAAGACAGGGCTACTTTTCTAGACTAACTTCCAAAGGGAAAATTGCCACAGTTCATATACATTTCCATAGAATGTAAATAGAGAATTATCTCACAATCCTTTGAAATCTCCACCTCAAAGTTACTACATGATTACGGCAGATACTACGACTGGGAAGTTGTAACCAGTCCTAAGAGAAATAGCCTTCAAGAAGCATAGTGACTTCTTTCTGTTCCCTACAAACCTTCCTTTAATAAAGCATGCAAGAAATGAGCAAGGATAACCTGAAAGCATGCCAAAGTGCACTCACTGATGAAACTCCTGGCCTCCAAGAAAAAGAAGGGAAAAAAAAGACTTCTTAAACATAGTTTGAGAATTTATTCACTCACAAAATATCTTCAAGTGAAAGAAAACAGGAATCCAGCCCAAGTAAAACTACCGGGACAGAACAACTTTGGCAGGTGAGATGCAAAATCGAGATTAAAGAGGTCCAAGTGCAAGGCTGAGGAACAAGGAGGCAAATACATAGTGATAAGTAATAAGGTGTTCCTTAAACACCTGGGAAACTGGAACTCTAGAAGAGCCGGTGGGTCCTGCAAACTGTACCACAAACTACCCTGTCTGTACCACAGTCTACCCATGTCAGACTGCCCTGATGAGGGCAGAAAACGAGATTGCACAGAAGTTAAATGGCTCCTCCACTTCAGTTCTCACTATAAAGCAGAGAAGAGAGATGCATGCCCTAGGGTGATACAAGTAAAGAACTTGAGGCTGAACTGCCAGACAGCGCTAGGGGAAATAAAGTAAATAAAAAAAGAAAGAACTCTAGAAATTCGATTGTACTAAACTCCTACTGCTTTCCAGAGCTGAGAAAAATCTGTTAAAGACAGGTGTAAACCAGCCACCCTGAAGTAGAAGCCCCACAAACTAGTCTAGAAAACACATTTTTCACAATGATAAATCATGCCTTTCTAATCTACAAGAATCCTTTAAAAACTTATCTTGGCTATTTTTCACTAGATGTGAATTGGTTTGATTTTCAAAGACTTTGAAGAAAGCTCTTAGGAGAGCTTGGTAATCTTGGGATAAGAGGTAAGGTCCTGTGACTCTAAATATTAGTCAAGGAAATGAGAATCCCAGGGTAAGAACAATAATCAGTTCTTTGTACAGAAGGAGGGGGATTGTATCACCCAGAGTTCAGCCTAGGATCAGGGCTGTCGAGTGCATTTATGAATTACCTGAAAGAAAGAATGAAAAACAAGGTAACAAATTGTGTTGCCCATATAAAATGGTGTTAATCAACAGTACGGAGGTCCTTGTCTTTGCAACTACCCAGGCAACTGGACAACACAAATATCGGATAAAATTCACCACAAACACACTGAAGTCTAATGGAACAAAAATATATATATTCTTACATACCACACTATACCAATGATTACTGAATTAACTTCTAGACATCAAAAAAGTTTTGGAGACTAAAGATGTCATATCCCTCTGCTTAGTGGAAGAGTTATTTCAGACTAGACAAAACTTTTGAATACCACTTCTAAATTTTTAACCTGTAATATGAAAAAAAAACTTTGACTCTGGCAATTATAATGCAGGAATTGTGAGCACGCTTAGAAATAAACAATCTGAAGCATTTTGTTGATTTAAAAGTAGGCATGGGGCTGTAACAGGCCACTGACAACAAGAAACATGAGAAAATGTGTAATATTTGTGAACAGTGACCTACCACACTATTTAAATAGAAGAGAGGTTACAGGAAAGAGAAGTTTGGGTTATGAAAATAAGGACATTAGAGACACAGGAATTCAGAATTAAGATTAAGGAAAACTTAGTTATTCAGAGTTATGGAAATACATCTTCGAAACCAAACCAACGTGGGTGTGGTTTATCTGTTTCATTCAAGATCTACACCCATTTAAAGCTAAGGAAGATGACTACTATGTGGAAAGAGTTTTAAGCAGTCCGCATAACCCTGGTTTTACAGAACTGAACCCATGCTCTTCCATCCACTTTCATACCTTGCACAATTGGACTGTTACTCACAGGGCGTGATCCATGTCTTAGAAGCATGATACATCTTCTGCTATAGAAGCAGTAGCAGCCTTCAATGGTTTAACTCCGCAAGGCAGCAAAACTGGGACTGGACAGAAATCTGAGCAAGGAAACCAGAGAAGCAGGCGAGGCCACGCAATGTGGGCAACTCACCTGGGATCAGCTGCCACAGCTTGGAAGTTCTGCTACTCCGGAAAGTTTTTAGACCTAGAATACTTTTTTAAACGTGGAGGAAAAGAAGACAGATATAAATGAGAATAAAAAGAATATCCCTTTCATTTCACAGAAATCACACGCTGCATCAGGCAGTGAAGACTACACTTGTTCTAGGCTAAGGGTCTACTTAACACTGAACAAAGGCCAAAATGTTTTTTGCAACAGAAGCTATGATTGCCTAGGGTCAAAAAATAAAAATCCCAAACACCATGTCCTGTGGAGTAACTGAAAAGAACATGCACAAGTCTTTGGGAAAAAACTGTATCAAAATTCCATTCTTATTCAATTGTATAACTATAGTAGTAATAATTTTCATAGAATGAAAGAATGGATCGGGTTAGAAGGGACCTTAAAGATCATCTAGTTCGAAGCCCCCTGCCATGGTCTAGTGGGTCCCACTAGACCAAGTTACTCAAAGCCCCATCTAACCTGGCCTTGAAAACTTCCAGGTATAGGGCATTCACAATTCTCTGGGCGGGCAACCTGTTATTTTTAATAACAATTATAAATTATTACAGTTGTTTGCTATTATTTTGTAATGACATAATTTTGTAATATAAATAAATTTGTAATAATTCACAATTATTAAAATTGCTTACAAGTGTTTACAATTATTAAAATTACTTGTACAATTAAAGTTTTGCCTAGAAGCTGTATTCTAATTTTCAAAGGTATATTTTGAAAAAAAAAAAAATTAAACTGATCCGGAAAGGATAGGTTTGAGAAAATGCTCCTCATTGCCCATTGCTGTACATTACACCACTCTTTGTGAGACACCATGATTGTCAAAATGACACAACAAACACCAGCAGCTGGACATCATAAGGCATCATGAAGAGCTTCCTGTAGCCAATGTATTTATCTCATATATAGGCTCAAGTTCTTGCTTCCATTCCCTCAATACCCAATTAAGTGCCGCCAGTGTTCAGATACACACTACAATTTCACTGGCCTGGAGGAGAAATCTTTGATTCAGTAACTCAAAAATTTCCATTTCGATAAGCCTTATGTAAAGTATTTCAACCTCAATTTTTCTTGACTTTGACAGATAATTTGCACTTCACAGACTCCTCCTTCTTTGGGTTTTTTTGTTTGTTTCAGGGTTTCCGATTTAAATAAGACAAGAAATTCCCACTTACAATTACTTGAGAAATATCAGCTGGTAAAATCCCAACTAGAATTAGAGCCTTATTGCACATGCTGAAAGTGTCAATACAGAAAGATGCAAACTTGTCATTTATAGCACGTGTCATGCAATTGGAAAGTTTGAAGTTAGATAACACAGTTTTGCTACACATCCCTGCAGTTTGGAAAGTTTCTCTAAAGAGCGACTGGCTTTTGACATGTAAAGTGCAATGTTGGGGCAGTGTCTACACATCTCATTTGTTTTTGCTATAAAAGCATACAGTCTCCATATCCACCCAACCTACAGTCATGGTTAGCACAAGAAAGAGGGGTTCTTATTTAAAGGACTACTTCCTTGTACATAGAGTCATAAATAATTCAAACTAAATTACAGTACATAGCAATTAAATGAACGAAGAACATGCTGTAATACACCACCTTTGCTTTCTAGTCCTTTGCTTGTACGTCAGTATTCAATCTCCAGCCACTCTCAAGAGCTCTCACCCTTTGTGAAAATTAGCACAAAGATGCTGTATTTGGGCACAGAGAAGCAGCCAAAGAAAGGCCAGGACAACGTAGTAGATTATGCTACCGAATAAGAAGAGGTGTTTGTAAATATTATCTCAGTGGCAAAGTACTAAAAAGAACTATAAATGCTTTTTGAAAGCATCCTCAGAATTACTTTTCTAGATCAAAATTAAGCTTAAGAACAAGGACCTCACCCACTTTTCCTCCCATTCCCACCCCTTTATGAACTTCAGACTTTTTCATCTTGAAAACGGTCCTTTTTTGCAGGCAGTTAGGGACAAGGAGAGAAAATGGTCCCCACTTTCCTACATTTCTGATTCCAGACAGCTTTACAAAAACATTTCAGATGTTAAGCCATGAAGTTTTCTCCCTTCAGAGTTAAAACAGAGGGCTGATCCCAGCGGGAAGACGGCAGCCTCTACCTCTCATCAGGATAAAGTCTCAACCTTCACCGCACTAGTCACCCAGAGACAGGTTTTGGCAAGGCGTTATGCCCAGCCCACACCATGCCTTGGAAAGGCTTCTAAATTTACATTGTCTAAATAAATCCTGCTGTTCTCAGTGAGGTAACTCACAGCCCATAAAGCTGTTCCAGTGCACGAGACGTGCAGAGACTATAGCTCAAATTACAAACTATTGAAAGAAGAGACTGACACCTCTTAAAACACATACACCTATAATCCCCATGGCCACTCAATACTAATGAGTCCAAAACACAAACTAAACTACATATCTCATTTAAAGACAGGTTCTTGAGCTAACAAACACAAAGGGAGCAGAGCTTGCCTTTTCTTCTTCATCACCCCATAAATGCAGTTCTCACAGTATTTTGCAAGTGCAGGGAAATTCCTGAGAACTAGAGTCAATGTAGATACCCCTACTTAGGCAGCCCATAAGCCTCGCAGCTCTTTACAGATCTTCTGATGGTGGATTATCTATTTATGATTAGTAATAGAAGAAAAATGAGAGCAACCTTTAGGCTCCTCTGAACTCTGTACGTCTTTGGTCAAAGTGGCCAGAAGATCATCCTACCATAACCAGCTCCCCCGTGGCTTTCTTTTGGGGTTTTCCTGTTGTGGTTTTTGGGCTTTTTTTCTTTCGCCTGCTGCATAAGTACCCCTAGAAGAGGAGGAGGCCTGCAGCACGGAGCAAGTATGCTAATACCATATCATCCTAACTGCCATGCCAACGGCAATCACACACACGCCCGCTCACATGCGTCTGCCAAATAATCACTTAAGCAAGCATCATCTACAGAGATTAGCAGAAGCATCTGACAATGTGCAAATCAGACAAGAAACACAGGCTGAAGGGACAGCTTAGGAAAGTGAGGATTTAATAACTGAAACGACATGAAGTTCCTGAATCAAAGCTTGCAGTATTTTTGGAAGATTTCTGAAAATCCTATCTGTTGGCCTTAGATTTTTTTTCCATCCCTCAGTCCCTACTGCCTATCAGCTGCACCCAGGCACGCTTCTAATAAAAGCAAGTGACTCTTGCGCAAACAAAACCATCTTTGTGACCTCTGGGAAGGCAGCAATCCAAGCAACCAACCAGGCAGTCAGGGTCAGGTGGCACAAGCTACTGGGAAGCAATCGGAGCATCTCAGCGGTTCTTCATCTGTACCAGAAGGAAAGCTAAGCCACTACCATGGAAGACTGGGTTTCCAGGAGAAACCATCCTAGGTGGAACAAAAAGCTTAGACTACTTCTGTTCAATATAGTGGGGGTGGGGAGACTACTTTTGAATACATAATTTTTAGTGTTCAAACTAAAGGAACAGTGTGTTTTCTTACCAGAATTAAGGTAGAGCATCAGAACAATCTCTTGATTTATCTTTAATTTACTAAAAGGTGCTTTACTCCAAAAGCACTTTCAATAAAAGTAATGAAATTCATCTGCAAGAAGTGTAAGAAGAATCACAACCATTTACCAGATTATAACTCACTTTTGTCTTATTTTGAAGAATTTGCCACCAGAACAAAGGGGTGGGCACCCGTTCTGAATCTTAGGCTGAATTCTATAGTCCTTATTATGATGAAGCTCTTGCTGAAGCATCAACTTTGCCTGAATAATGGTTGGAGGATGTGTGCTTGGGTTAGTATTAATCTCTGCTTGACAGGAAGAATATGATTCTTAGTGAGCTGAAAAAGACCTCAATATGGAAATAGAAGTTCAGTTGTCCAAAAGCAAACTGTGACCTTGTAGTGCCACAACGCTGCAGAGACAGCATCGTATTAGAGGTGACACCTTTCTACCACGCTTATTTCTAAGTCCCTTCCTATATCACTTTCAAAGACAGTAGACCTTTCTTAGGAGATCCATCCATTACTGTCTAACAAAGTGCCTAGAAGAGCATCACAGAAATTTTTAAATGGGCATTTTGAGCCAAAGTGAGTCTTCCCACTGTTGCTTGCATGCTGTAAACCTGTAAAAAAAAAAATAAAAAATAAAAATAAAAGACAAAACACCTGTAATGTAGTTATTTTTAAATACAAAGGTTTTGATATGAGAACTACCCACACACAGTATTAAGTACATTTTGGATGCTCCTGTCACAGAGGGAAAGATGCTCCAGACTGTGAGCCTTCTGTTGCAGGCTACAGATGGGCGCATACATTTGCATTGCACTACTAAGGCTCTTTTGCACTTTTGTGTGAGAAGTATAGCTAAAAAAAATAAATACATACATAAATAAATCTGCTGTACTAGTGATCCAGTCGAAACAAGGAAGCCTTAAATGCAATAGTCAGATCATCTTTAGCTGGTTATGCAACTAATGCCAATGTTCACATGGCTCCGAGAAACAAAACTCAAGAACAAAACAGGTTTTGTGCCTGGTATCCAATGGAACTGAATCGGAGAAGCCAATTCAGTCAGTTTCATTGCTTACAATCAGACAGGGACACTCTGACTTCAACAGATAGCTACGTATTTACTGCTTGTGTCAATGCACAGGGAATTCCTCCTTTCTTATATACCCGTAGAGCACAACTATCTGTTTTTAACCTTTCTAATCCTTAGGGACAGCCTAAGGCCACAGGCGGATGCAGGTAGCTAAGTCAGAAAACGAAGACAACAGCAGTGTGTTCTATCTTCCTTAATGAGCTCAGAAGATTAAGACCAACTTTGCACTCAAGCCTGAGAAGCAAGCTACCTCCACCTCATTGCCAGCATCCCTAGTGCTTTACCTGTCTCCGCTGCCACCTGGACCAGCCCCACTAAGACAACAGAGCATCAGCCCAGGTGTGGAGAGAGAGTCTTGCTGAAGGAAAGAAAAGTCTATCCAGCCTTCTCTTCCCTCCCAGTTGTTCTGCCTGGGAGGAGAACTTATACAAGACAGTGAGTTGCTCCAAAAATATTGTTTGAAGATGACAACAATTCTATTTCTTTTACACTGTGGGCGAATGTCAAAACAAGCTTTTGGACTGAGGTATTAGAGAATTTCCCCGATTTTTCTTCCCTCCCCACAGGCACTTGACAACAGTATCATCTGCAACTAAGTCCGGGATGTTTACAAGGTCCAAGCTACACTGGAACTCCGTAGAAACTAATGAGGAAGGAAGATTTTTTCCTAACACTCTCGTGAAACATTTAATGAGCTCTGAAATAGTGCTGGCAGGCCTCAGAGGAGAAAGGTCCTGTCTAAAATTGAACTTTCCAGTTTACTAAATGGCAGTGGACTGGAGCCCCAAGCACTATTTATTTTCAGAGACTATTTTTATCAGAAAACCCCCAACTCCTATAACATTCTTCTGCTCTAAAAGTCGTTACCCCACTGTCGCAGCTGCCATACAATTGATGGCACTTGCCAAGTAACATGCTCCTAGGGCCCAAATTAACATATTAATACATTTCTCTTAATGTAATGAAACTGGATTTTGCCTCAGACACAGTCGGCTCTACTCCTCACCTCCAGAGGTTATCCACATTGAAACCAGAATCTGCTATTCTGGGAGGGCAAGGAAGGGCAGAGGCTTTCTGGTGTGGAGGGATGGAGTGGGTGGAAATCACCTGGCTGCATCAGCAATATATCTAACTCTCTATTATATTCACATTCCCCCTTCTCATCTCCCATGAAACTGCCTACAGCTGTGTTCTCTCAACCTCCAGTCTGAAAGACATTAAAAAGCAGTCTGCAAGATGACTAGAGTTTTTAAAGAGTCACTCCCACATATGTAAGCAAGCAAGGAAATTAGAAAAGTTTTTTTAAAAAGTAAAAAATCATCATGGTGCCACTGGAGGAGGCAGAGCCAAATATTTCAAAGGGTTCAGTGATTCTGTTACTTGGAATAAAATACGGTGAGACTTATTGGCCAAGAGAGTGTCTAGTTTGGTAAAATCCCACTGACCTTTTCTACCATGATGAGGTAAGCCATTGCAGAAAACTTAACAAACTGAACTAGTTCAATACCACCACATCAAACATCACCTGCAACAGGGCCTTTTAAGTCTTAAAGGCCCTTACTTTTCACTAGTGAAAAGACTGTAGGAGCCAGAAGAGGGTCTGAAAAGTATTAATGAACTTGGCATCACAAAATCAGTTCTTCTGGCAACTCAGAGCACACAAAATTTTAAGCAGCAAATTCCAATACTGACTGCCAGCTCTTATTTCATGGGTTGGATCAAGCTCATGTTAAAGGTAGTGGGATTAAAGAGTTTCTCCAGCTGATGACGAACTCCATTTGATACACTTTCAATGGTTTGCAAAGCATATTTGAATAAATAAATACATAAAAAATCTACTAGTCTTTATGTAGTATCTATTACTGTTGGCACAAATAACAGGCATTAGTCCCTTGGAAGTTAATGACGCACAGAAGATACGCCCTTTCTCATCTTGTTTAGCTGCTGCTGTGTCAATCCAGAGACTCTGCCATACCGTTTCTTACGCATCTAAAATGCTCCGTGAGTTATTGTAGTAAAACACAAACATCCCCATTACAGAAGACATTGCTCCCTCCTTTAATTTCATTTCTCCACAGCGCTTCTGCTGAAGAAAGCTGATGTGCGACAACTGACTCAAATTTCCCCCGACTCTCCTCAAATGCACACTGAACACTTGACAATGCCCACTTTTCTATTTTCCTCTCCGCGGCTCCATCGGAGAGGACCCTCTGTGCATTCAGAGCAGCACAATGGAGAATGATTTCCAAAGCATTAACTTGGAGCCATTGAGACTTGGATGTTTTCAAAATGACTCTATTGTTCTCAAAGGATTCTAGACTACCCCAGCTCCTCTAGAAGAGAGTCTTTTCTCCCTTTCTCAAAACGTCCATCCCTCCAGCCATCCCTGGAGTGCATTGTTGGGGCTCACTCCTTAGTGCAGCGAGTTCCATCAGTCAAAGCTCAACAGATACAAATAATATCAGGATATGGATATAAATTAGTGCGACAGACCTTAAATAGTTTTGACAGGTTTAGTAAGTATATATAGCGACACAGAATGCTATTCCTGCTGTCAGACATCAATATGTAGACAGAAGATTGGGGGCACCATGGAAACTCAGCGACATAAGAGTGGTATTGATTGGACAGAAAATGAGTCTGCAATTTAAGCTTAAGGCTGCCAGAGATGCCAAGAATGGAGAATGACCTCCAGCAGTGAATTTTCAGCATAAGCTCCCTGTGAACAAGCCAGTCCAAGAAGGATAAATCAGGGACAAGCTCACCAGGGATATGGGTCGACCGAATGCTGGCTACCCTAAGCAAATGAGAATCACTCTGTGTGTGCGCGCGTTACAGTGACCTAGTTCGTTCAAAGACAGCATTTTGAATGGTTTATTATGGAGACTTGAAACAAAGAGATTTCCTCAATTAAAGTCCTGAAATGAATCCTCTAAATGAAAATGCTTTTGATACACTGATCAGCAAGAGGTTGTAAATATCTCGGCAAAGCGTACATTGTTAAAGACCAGTTCCCACAGAAAACACCCCGGTTGGGAGTGTAGGTAATGAGGGGGCCCAAACAGAGCAGGAGGTTTCGTGAGCAATGCCAGCTCCGTCCCTAACCCCCCAGTCTTACACTAAAACACCTGTTACACTATAACACTTGAGAAATCATACTCGCCCTGCCACAAAAACACACTAAAATAAAATAGAGTATGAGTTAAATGAGTGCATTTTCAGAGCTCCTGTAAAGATTATTTTTAGTTGTTAACTGAGGAGTCAGGAACAACCATTCCCAGAACGATAGAGAAGAAACATAGGATGTGACAGGGAAATACCTCGCTGGAGCCGCGCTTGCTGGAAGTCAGCTAAGTAATAATATTCACATTAGCGACAGAAAGATGAATCTACACAAAACATCCATCAGTATGGCTGTGTCAGGAATAAGATAAGCCTCCAAAGCGTTCTCAGTGTCAATATGGGCGCTAGAGGAACACAGGCATATGGCACTGCGATAGCAGCACTATGGTTTGTAATTCTATAGTAAGACCAACCTTCTGCTGTCAAGGACATTATCAGCCACAGGCTGCATCTCAAATAACTGGCGATAGACATCTGGATAACTGCAAAAAGTCTGTTTTTCTTAGGCCACTTCTACACTATAAACAAAGATTTGCCGTTTGTTAAAGAAAGATTTGTTGCTGGCTTCTCTTTTTTTCCACCTAAGAGCCTGCCCTGGAGCATGATAAATTCAGTAAGTTTCTGTCCTTCAATTTCATCCAAACCTTCGTAAGTAATAAGTCACCAAAGAGTTTACCTCAGCCTGGAGAGAGTGGTACATTAAAGACCTGCTTTCTTTCCATTGAAGGAGAGTCACTAAAACCATGCAGCAGGTTTTTTCTTGCTGGTTTTTTGTTTGTCTTCTCCAATGAAGCACCCTCTCCGCTCACTTCCAAATTTTCATTACTACAGCAAATTAGCAAATTTTGTCACAAATATGCAAATTCCTTTTTCCCTTTGGACCATTTCTCTTGATCGAAAGTTCTGACTTTTTCTTTTCTTTTTCTTAATTCTTATTTCTTTGCGGGGAAGAAACAGAAATACACAGGGAAAAAAAAAAACAAACAAAAAATAAACATAAGTTTTGCTTTGTACATCAGCTCAAGCACACTGTCCAGAAAATGTAAAAGACAAGTATTTCTTTATAACAACTTTTCCCATACCCTTCCCGTCTCTCTCTTTCTCTCCATCCCTTCCCTCCTCCTCCCTAAGGGAGCAGTTACACCCTTAGTCTATTTCTTTTCCAATAAGTTGAACTTTGCTAAAAGCTCGGAACAATCAAGCCCCAAGGGAAAAACAAGGAAAAGGCAAAGAGTTCAAGAGTCAATGAGCCACAGGTAAAGCCTTCTCCGCTGTCACACAAGTCATTCAGAGCAAACAGGATCTAGTTAAAACACCTACCCGCTACCCATAGCTGCAGGGTTATCTCACAGAGAAAGATTCAATGCGTGTCGCAAATGTGTCCACAATGCTCCTGAGACCCAACTGATTTCTAGGCTTCACATCCTAAAATCCAGCTTCAGCATGTACCACTAAGCTAATATACAGCAGATAGTCACCGCCAAGGCAAAGGACTTGCAGTGTGGAAGCGTGCGACAGCCAACCGGAACATATAAAAGGAGTGTATGAGCTCCCGAAGAGTGAAGACTACCTTTCTTTCCTCTATAAAAAACCTCTACTTTTAAAGAGAAGAAGATGAAGGAGGATAAGGAGTTAGAAGCATCAATGCTGGAGACCATAAAGTGTTTGCAGAATAATGTGTATGCTCAAAAGGAGGAAACACTGTTTTCGCAGTTGTTAAGTCAGATTTTCTCCCAACCTATCCCTTTGGAGGAAGCTGAAGACACAAACTAACGACGGCAGTTTTAAATAGATCTATCAGCACTTGCTAGACTCAGCTGTTCCACCAAAAAGTAAACTAAGGATGAGAAGGCTAAGTCCCAAGAAAAACATCAAAGTGCTGGGTTTGAGAGTACAATTTAACTTCATTATCCCGAGTCTCCGCCGGAACATTCCTGGCACAGGGCAACTGCAGGGGGTTTGTCGCTATGGGGTCACTCCGCTGCCCTTTTGTCCTCCCGAAACGGACCAGCCCGAGGACCCCTGCCTCCTTCCCCCGCTGGGTCACGTCCCCCACCGCCACCTCCCTCCTCCTCACCCTGCCTTGGCTTCTTAACGCTCCCACCTACCGACCCCAGCGGGGCGCCCCTCCGGCGGGCAGCGCTCCCCACCGCCCCGAAGCGCCGCGGGGACGCCCCCGCCCCGCCACCCCGTTCACGCTCCCGGGCACCTCCAGACCTCGCCCCCCGCCAGCCCCTCGGACGGGTG